>JAPMOR010068707.1:147315-210396 GCA_026543865.1 Argiope aurantia | reverse complement strand
TTATTCTCTCTCGGGAGGCAAACATGATTATTTACAAGAAGGCGCAATGCTTCACAAAAGCATAAGGCAAAAAGGGGCGAAACAAATGATCACTAATCTTATATAACATTGGATTTCTGGCCATGCGCCAATGCAATACATGTGTTGGCCTTTGTTATTTTTACAGAGGAATTAATTAAACCGAAAGTGGAATTGGATCACGAAATAAGGGAATATTTTAGAATGAAGTTACGATGGGCTAAATTAAGATAAAATCTTGGACATTAATTTGGATTAAATTAAGAGTTTAACATATATATATACAGGGTATTTATTTAGTCCCGGACCCATTTTGATGTTTAATAACTCATAAAATAATAAAGATAGATTAAAATTAATAACATAAATGGTTAAATAGACTCAAAAAGTTTCATGACTCTTGTCAATGAACTTCCACGTGTGCCCCCTTCGTCGCACGGAGAATATCAAGTCGATAGTCAATTTCACGCCAGGTAGCGGCAAGCATGTCGGCATCCACAGAGCCTATTGCAGTTGTAATTCTGGCTTTTAGGTCATCAATGTTCGACACTCTCCTCCTGAAAACGTTGTCTTTTACAAACCCCCAAAGGAAAAAGTCCAGCGGCGTTATGTCAGGTGATCTGGGTGGCCAAGGAATTGGACCTCCTCGCCCAATCCATCTTCCTGGAAAATGGTCATTCAAAGAAGTACGAACGATGGTACCCCAATGAGGTGGCGCACCATCTTGTTGCAAAAAGACATGTAGCTGAAGCTCTTCTAGTTGTGGAAATACGTTAGTTTTTCAACATGTCTAAGTATACGACTGGTGAGACCGTCTTTTCTGTATAAAAGAAAGGCCCAATGACTCGGTCGTGCATTAGTCCGCACCACACATTAACCTTTGGGGAATACCTTTGTGTCTCACGATATTCATGGGGGTTTTCAGATCCCCATATGCGCACATTATGGCGATTAACAATGCCAGAAACATGAAAAGATGCTGTGCTTTCTCTTGTAGTGTATGCATTCTCCTTAATATCCGCTCGAATAAAACATCACATACAAAAGTACTACATAGAACAAACACATCAAAAGTAAACATAACATTTCAATAGTTGCCAAAAACAAAAGAGAGAAAAATGCAATTAATAAGCAGACGATATTTAGAAAAGTACAGATATTTAGACTGGAAAATGAAATTATTTGAAATTAACCACACGCGCAGACGATATTTACAAAAGTAAAATATTCAAACCTGAAAAGGAAAATATATGAGTTATTCCATCAATAAATGCCTTAAGTTTGTTTATATCTTCATTATTTTATGAGTTATTAAACATCAAAATGGGTCCGAGACTAAATAAACACCTTGTATATATATATATAAACAAATGGTTGACAGGCACACTTTATTCCAAAAATGTGTTTTTAGGACTTGGGGAAGTCTGAAACGTAGTAATTCATCAAAATCTTGCGTTTGAACTTTTTGATGACTGCATTATTCTATTTTTGTAAACGAGATAATAATAATAATATAAAAAAGTCACCGACAAGGCAAATTGTATTGGAAAAGTTTTTCTTGATCTGTTCAAAATTAAAACTTTGTTTATGTTAGATATTCAAAGAAAAACTAAGCACAATAATAAGTTGTTAGTAAAATTCAAAAGTTTCTTTATTTTCAACCATCTTGTTTCGAAAAATAGTTCATAGACATTGTACAGAGGTCCCCCAATTGTTTTATATTTTCACTAAATGTTTTGACTAATTATTTCATTCTGTTAATTTCTATTTAACGTTATCTTTTGACTTTTATGAACGTGTTATACCAGAAAATTCTTTTAAAGAAAACAAGATATATTAATGAAGAATAAAGCTCTTTTGTATGTTTAAGAATTGTCGGCAATGTTCTTGAGTGTGTAAAATTAATACTCAATGTCCAGTTTGCCAGACAAATCATTGGAACGTAATGTGTTCTGAAGTATCTGAGAGAGTAAAGATTTGAGCAGTGTTACTTCTCATCTGCATATTTCATAGTTTTAAGCTTCTTTGTTTCTAATAACATGTGTTAGTGTACCATTTGCTTCAAATATATTAAAATAAACGCTGAGATCAATTACTATCTGGGAAATAAGAGATAAAATAGCTTAAACAATGTAAGAAAATGATTTACAACATAAACGTAACTGTTACCTGCGGATCCTAATTATGAAAAAAATATATTTTAGTATTCAATTTTTAATATGTGCTTTTTCTATTATTCGGAAAACATCCTGATTATTTACAACAATACGCCGCCCCTTTTAAGTGAGGATCATTGTCATTCCAATTCTTAGTTTTCAAAAATACAATTTCCATTCGATATACAATGTCAAAAATTATTTTTATCGAGATTCGTCTTCGGAAAACATCCTTTCACTGTCATTTTCAAGAGTTCTTAGCTCTGATTAGTTTACAAGAAAATCCTATCGAATCAATTCCAAGTATTGCAATTTAAAGGTTAGCACTTCATCAATATTAATTGTTTTTTTAAACTTCAAATATATTTACATATTGTTTTAGATAACATTATTTGCATTTATTGTCAAGATTCATGGTTAGAAAATCTTTTATCAAGGATTTCTTGAATTTTCTGAATTATAGTGCAAAACGCACATTATAGGGCAAACGATTAGCTGACATCACTATCAAGTCTTGTTCTTCTTCAATAAACCGAAATTTAGTGATTTGACATTGAATTTAGGTTTAAAGTTGCAAGCTAAATTGTTATATAGTAGAAAATCTCTCTTTTCGCATTAATTTCAATATGTAGGATGATATACTGATATTCTACGTCCCTTTGCCTTTAGCTAAGAAGAAGAGGTTTAGGAGATTAGATGGTGCCTTTTCTTTAACTGAAATAAAGATATTTAGTAAATGTTTAAAGAAATTAAAGCAAGATAAGTGGTTAATATGTACGGGTTAAAACTTTCCCAGTAAAGTCCAGCTAAAAATTCGGTATAGTGCAAAATTTCGTTTAGAAATTTCAGAAACAGATAAATAGAGTATAACAAAAAGTATTCTTGTGGTAAATATGACAAGAAGAGACAAAAATATGACGAACAGCTTTTATATGCAGTCATTTTCGCCCAAAAAATAGTCTATCGCCAAATTTTAGTGAAATGGCCGAATGTGGCGCTAACGGCAGCAACAGCGTAACGGTAGCAAAAGCACCACCTAAAAATTGCAACCTTGCAAGGCGCCAAATGATTGTATATCAAATCGTAGCCAAATATTGTATGATTTCTTATGTTTCATAAACTTAAACAACATAAACCTACAGTATCGCAATGGAAAGATCCGAGATGACATCGTCTATCTCTTTTATGAATCTTTTTTTTAAGAATACGCCTACAACGCTTGGTCAAAGTTAGTTTATTCAGCTTTAAACGCGGGAAAGTTGAATTTAGCTTAATATTATGATCTGCACTGACAGGTTTAATGTTCCTCATAGAAATATTTAGGAGTATTTACTTTCAACTGGTATGTTCTTTGCTTTTATATTTTATTGATTTCTTTTGGTTTTATGATTTAATAGCCTTCTTATTGTTTGGTTTAAAAGTCTTGCTTAGATTTGATTTTTGAAATAATTTTGCTTGTTATTATTATGTATTTGATTTATTAATATCAATTCCTATATTCAAGAATCTCAATTTAATTAAGATTTTTCGGGTCACGAGAGGCCAATACTTGAACGAATGTGAGACATCTCACAGAAAAAAAATCCATGCTTTGAATCCCTGCCTGAGGGTTATCATTGAAAAAGTCTTCAGGCCGGATTCATCATTTCTTCCTTTTTTGTATTCCATATACTTCATTATTGCATTATTCATTACTTACCACAGCGTTGTCCGTGGCAATATCCAAGAGGAAAAATTAGCTTGAAATTTAAGTCTAGCCTCCACCCGATATGACATGGGTATGTCACGCAACATCAAACAAATATAAAAATATATATCGAAATCATCAAAAGTAACTACAAAACAATTTTTATAGCACACATTCAGAAATATTTAGATTGTTAAAAAGGTAAAAATATATGCTCATAAACAAAACAATTCACCAAAAATATACAATAGAAAAGCTGTTTTAAAAGGTAAAAATATACAAATAAGTCATTGTATCTACTGTTCCACACTTATTTATCAACTCTGTTTCATCCGATATGAAAATAAGATTCAGCTTGCTTCATAATATTTCTTTGTAAACTATATTGGCTGCTTTCCCTCCTGGGGCCAAGAAAAAAAAAGATTTTGTTTGGTTGTAGAAAGTGCCACAAAAAGTTGTCCATGAGAAAAACATTCTTCGCTTAAGCCAATTCCAGCAGTGTGAAACGTTTGTAAATGCGATGATAAAACTACTTGTTTTTTTTTATATGGCTTCAATACACTGAAACCTTCCCCAATAAATGACCTACAAAATGGTACAAATATCTCCAATATCAATTAATTTTTTGGTGGGCATAATGAGTTTTGAATAGTTGTTTAAAATAAGACGCAAACAAAGAAATGTATCGTATATGCATACCATAGCTCTTGCTATTTGTGCATGATAAATTTGAGGTTTTCGCACATTCGCAGATAAGTGCAAAGCACTGATACTGCTATTTTACGCATGCACGAATCGTAGTAGTAAAATAATTAAAAAGGCAGTTATAAAACTCCTTTTTTTATTTTGATATGATTTCAATACACTAAGACCTTCCCCAATAAATGCCCTACAAAACTGGTACAAATATCTGCAATATGAGTTAAGTATTTCTCTTTTTAAACATACAGGCGCTTTCAGGAGACTTCATTTTATACTATGTATAGATTAATATTTATCTCTAATTTCATTAATTACTATTGAGTCTTTTAACTATTTTAAAGACTATAAAAATCTTTAACTAGAAAAAAAATCATGACATCCATAATACTTCCGTTTAAAGCTGGACATTCAGCTATAATTAAGGAATTTAAAGTCCCTTTCTTTTTCTTTCTAGCAACTGTGACTCCTAAAAATAAAAAGACGGATTGAAAGCAATTTCCTTGACAACGGAATGTCCCCTCTTTTAAATTGGATTTTCTACTAAAGAGATCTCTTTTAACTGGGCGTTAAGTGGTTCCAAGGCAATACGCATTTTAAATAGTTTTTCTGTCCATTTCGAATGGGGATTTGACTTGTAATGTAGAAATCGGTGAAGAGGAATTTAATTATACAAAACTTGGAAGGTGTATTTGTGAAAGCAACTTTGAAATTTGTAAAAGTGGTATAGACAATGCTGTTTAAATATTGCTTTCGAAAAACTAAAGAATTTTATGAATTCATTTTGAAAAGTACAAATACATTGAAACAGAAAAATTCAAAGTGCTGTTTTAATATATTTCTTAAATTTTTCTTACCAAACTTTTTGAATTTTTGAGTGTTTGAAAAGCACTATTTTATTATTACATTCATGAATCCAAAAAGATTGCCTTGTTTGTGACAGATAATTAATAAATAAGTACAGATAACGCTTGAATCAAAATTTTTTATAAGATAAAAGGAAGAGATGAACAAATATTATATAATACTCTCATTTTTTTTTCAATTTTCATTGTTTTAACATTTGGAAAGCAAGATTTCTTTGTTAAAGCCATGTTGATCACAGTGTAGCGAATCAAAAAAAGAAAGACAGAAAGCATGAAAGAGTGAGCGTAGAAACGTATTCTTAACCTATACAATTTTAGAAAGAAATTTGCTGTTATAGTGTTTTGACTCTATGTGAAAAATAATAGCTCGTGGTACTCAGAGATTACAGAGGAGCCGGAGTTCGAATATTAGGAAGTAATCTTTAGACCATAGATAAAACATAAATTATTATATATGCAGGATGATCGGTAAGGTATTTTTAAGCTTTTTAAATTCGAAAAGGAATCTTGTATAGCCAGGAAAGTAACATGTACTTATAGTAAAATGAGTATGCTGAATTTATAGAGAGAGGTTGCAATGGATTCTAGTCAGGAAACAAGGTAATACCGGAACTAAAAAAATGAAGGATAACGGCCCAAAAGTTCACTCAGAAAATTTTATACAGGGATGAAGTTTAATGGAATTATCTGTAAAATTGGCGGAGATTTCCTTGGCTTGGAAAAGGGTTCGTTCTATTCCTCCCCCCGCTCCAGTTGAAGTAGGGAGATGAATACCGGAGAGTACATTTTTCAATTTGGGACGAATCTATTATAAGTCGCGGTAAGTTCAAATATTTCAGCCAGTTTTACAGATAATTACACGAAATTTTCCTCTATGTTTTTATTATGGAATAGCAAGTATTTTCCGAATTGGGCATTTTGGCCGATCTACTCATTTTTTGAGATATTTTTATAACTTCCTAATTTCGTCTCTTGAAGCGCGGTAACATTAAATTCAGTATAATTACTTTATTACAGGTAAACGTTATTAACAATGCTATACGAGGCAGTTTCAAATTTAAAGGGTATCACCGATCACTCTGTATATGCGAATTGGCATGGCATTTAATATATAATCTCTCTTTAGTTATGTACTGAAATAGGAAGGCTAATCATAATTTTGCGTTTTACTTATTCCTACTTTCTTGTCTACTGAGCATACAATGAGAAAATATTTCATTCGTCGAAAGAATGAATTTCCGTGCTTTTCCACGTCCCCACCCCTCAAAAAGTCCTAATAGAAACATGCCAATCTGTTTGTGAACTCAATACCTCAATAATGAAAGAGATATACCAATTTAATTTGTAAGCGTTCTTTATCGGGAAATATTTTGAATCGGCATACATTTTTTTTCTCGTGAAATCCAACAAAAGTAAATGCGCACGAGGCTATGAAACTCAAAAGCTCAGTCAATAGATTAAAAATATTTGTAAAAAATAGTGTTTTTTTTTTTTACTGAAATTGCAAATTTGTAAATCTAATTCAAATTTTGAACTAGACCCTTTGTCTGACTGATTGTCGGTCGGTTTGCTCTTGAGTATACAAACGCGACATTCAAGAATCACAAGAATTTAGAGAAATGGAAATATATGCTTTGACACAATAATTGCAAATCTCTTTCGTGGCAAGAATCAAAGATTAGCATAAAATATACGATTATGTAAAAGTATATGAGAAATTCGAAGGGAGAACAATCTCACTATTTCATTTATAGTCCTAATTGGAGCATTTTAGAAAACTAGAAGAAAATGAATGCTATAATTTTTAATTTAAAGCAGTTCATTTAAAAAATGATGCAATGATAAATATTAGTCAGCTTTCGTATAAAACTGATTATAAATGCAATTTAATTAAATCTCTGAGTGGCAAGTGATTCAAATGCGCGTTTCGGAATCAAACAGAACTAGCCAGAGAAATACATATATTTACATCGAATATGTTTCAATATTTTATATATGTATACACAGCAAACAGTCTGTCTTACATATATATCTTAAAAAATATGTTCTTAAAAATATTTATTTTCAAAATCTCTTTTTAGTATAAGTGTTGAATATCCTCAATAATTTCACTACCTCATCTCACGCCTGATATTCAGACCACCTCTCTAATTAGATAACTCCTTTTTTTTCTCTTTTTGCTATAGAAAAAAAAGGATAATCGAATCGGTTACATAGTTCTGTACAGTTAGAACCTTGATGAGCTAAATGGCAATCAGCGTTTTAAAAGAAAAAAAAAGCAATATTTGGCACTAGGGGGGACTAAGGGCAGCTAACCCCTTGGAAAATGACATAGCAATCCTCTTAAATTAGCAATGGAAATCCTGTTCGCTTAATTCGTTTACAATGAGAATACTGCATCCAAGCAGTTATTGTAAAAGCTGTTGAGTTTAATGTCCTAAGTTCGACTCGGAAGGGTATAAAGTTTTTTTGTCTTTGAATTGACCCTGGAATTTGAAGCCATGAGATTCCATTTCACTTGAATACTTATTTCTGTAATTAAAGATGAGAATATTTATACAGCACTGTCTCCCCGAATATGTAGACTTACCGTCACGATAGCATTTTGTACACTTATCGGAAAAATTCCTTTTATGTTTCCAAATATTGGCCTCATGACATCCTAAATTTCTCTCGATGTTCCGAGACAGATAGATCTCTTCGACATTAACACGGACATGAAGTGTTTTGAGCATCATAAAACAATCTGCACCTTCTTGCACGTCTTTCGATTTTTTTAAAGTTAATTAATTTGCCTATTAAATTCGTCTTCTTTAATTCTTTTTATAATACTTACAGTGCTGTTGAAATTCATGTTAAAGTGATAAAGCTTAACTGCCGAAATAACGCTAAAATTAAAGCTCGCGCATGCTTAAGTTTTAAAAGAAATTTGCCCGTTCAAGTTTATAGGTGTTAGGAAACTTTATAACTAAATAACGATTTTTTGACAGCCGGGCAGAGCAATTATTTATATGTATTTGTAAAAAATTTTGGAATAAAGCAAAATTAAATAAAATCTTTAGGGAACTCCTTTTATCTAGTGAAAAATATCTTTCTCTTTTCGTTTCCAAGAGAACTGACGAGCAAAGTACATACTGACAAAAACGCAGATCAGTTCGGAAAGAGGTATCGACATAAAGGGTGAAAGTTAGCTAATGCATTCAGCTAGACACTGAGTGCATTTCAAGGTAGAAGAAAAACTCATTTGGCATTAGGGCAAGATTTTTCGGTTGGTGAAAGAAGTGATAGCAACAAAAGAAACTGGTCGAAAACATATATTTCGTAGGATTTGTTGATCAGAATATCATTTTCAATTTTGGTTATTTTGCAATTATATTTAGAAATTAAGCTTTTAGAATTAGCACTGATATAACGTTATCTTAATATTGTGTTTATATAATGAGCTTTTTACATAATCTGCTTTTTTTGTTACGCATTTATGTAATTTATATGACACAATAATTTTTTGACAAGTAATATTTAGTGAAACAGAAACACGTAAAGAAACAAAAATACTTAATACGAATATATATAAAAGAGAATTACAGGAACAATTTTCCACTATTTTATTGACTGGATTTCTATTATTTTTTATAATAAGGTAACAATTTTGTTTCGCAAAAATAATAATTTTCTTCACTTAGCAATTGTTATCCTGGAATACAACATTGAATGCGGATCTTCAAAGCTATTTAACTTATAACAATTAAGCACCAGTATATCTCTTTTTTTACAAAACATAATGAATATTAAACTGAATAGAGATTAGAGCAAGGCTCTATACATTTAATAAAATAATACGTGGAATGTCTGATAAGGATTTACAACACGTATTATTCTAAATCGTGACAAATTTCCTTTTTTAATAAAACACTGAAGGAAAAATATATTGAACAGAAGGTATTAAAACAGTAACATTAGGTACAACTAAAATCCACATTCTGGATAATATGATATTCATAAAAAAAGTAATAACTAAATTAAGCTACCGAAAAGCCCAGGTATATACCTTTCTTTCCTGTATAATTCTTTCGGGGTTTTTGGATGGCTTTGGAAATTTGAATAATAACAATTGAATATATTGTAATTTTGTACACATTTCTATATTTTTGAGAGTTTTTTTTTTCAATTAAAATGCAGTTTTTTTTCTACTTGTGCTATTGAACCATGTTGCCGATTTTTTCGACGCTTTTATTAAACAGTGAAATCGATAAAGTACTATTAGTATGTACTATTATATATAATGTGCTGTTATCATGTACTATTATTATGAACTTTTTTTGTACTTGAAATCACTACTATGTTGTTGATGAGTGGGATTTTTTTCTGAGAATGTATTAGACAGAAAAATCATATTAAATGATTTTAAGGTAAAGTCCCCTAATTGTAACAACCACCTATTATATTAGATGGTTTGTCTAATACATTCCCTATCTAATACAATATCAAAAAAAAAATATCGCCAACATGCTAGTGATAGTGTATAAGTAAAAAAAAAGTACTTTTAATTGAAAAACCCATTCCAAAATGCTTAAAATTATACAGAAAAATATTCCATATGCCAGAAATATTGCATAATCTGAACACTAACCAAATATTATTTATTTCTTGCCAGTATCTCTGATATCGACATGTTTTGACTAGTTTTTCCTTTCACTCTCACCACTTGTCCTATCCCTCCGAGAGGACACCTCGAAACGAAGATGAGATGCTTTCGTCATGGTGATTGGATCTCGGTTTCCTAGAGGGTACATGAAAAGGTCCGAGTTCGGCTCCTCTCATCGATGACGGGAAGTAGTTCCTTAGAGAACCGTGACCGGTGATGTCCCTTAGGACTCAACCACAGTTCCTTCCAGTGTTGCTGTTGCGGCGGTTTCGTCATTCAGTATTTATTTATTCGTGTGCCTTCTGGTGGGTTGGAGAATCAGTGATACGAGTCACCACTTGTCCTTTTAAAAATGCTCACCTTTTGTCCTTTTCCCAACAACCCAGAGTCCAGATTTGTGCAGTGATGACTTATATAGGGACCTTTGAATTTATAAAATGTAGAAACGGAATTTGAGTATGTATTTGTAACAAATACTAGCAGAAAAAATATTCATTCTATTATAGAAAATAAAATAACAAAATAAATAAAAAGACCTATATAAAATTTATAAACTTTCTACCACAACAAAAAAATCGTGAAGCCGTAAATTTCTGTTAAAATATAACTAAATGCACTATATTATGTGTAGTTAAAATATAACTAATTCATAATATATTTAAATTTAAATCAATGCTTAGGAACTTTCTTTCTTATTTTCTTTTCTACATTGTGGTATATTTTTGTCTCTTACAATTTTGGCATCCACACCCCAATTTTTTCTATAAAATCGTTTTTAGATCTTTTAATACTGACGTTTTTTTAACTGCCAATCTGATTTTAATATATTTTTTTATTTATCGTCTTTTTATTATAACACTTAATTCACACAAAAAAATATTACACAGTACTATTCATCATAAATATGCAATATGCTTTTTAAAAAAAATGTCACCAAATGGTCCTTGCAGGTGAAAGCGGAACTTTTTAAAAACTAATCGATCAATTATGATTAAATATTGAAAAATTTTAAGTATGATATTGTCTTCAGGAATGTATAAATTATAATTCATTACGAATGTATAAACTTTCAGAACTCAACACACATCATTTTTATTGCACAAAATATTCAAACTTATTATTACAATATCTTTGTGGTACAATACGTATTCAGAAAATAAACCAACATATTAGAGAAGACATATACTACTACGGCCAGAAACTATAAATTTGAAAAAAAAATCTAATTTCTATAAATATAAAAGAGGTTACAAATAGAAAGAAGTTAAATCAAATGATAGTCTGTTAATAAAAAATTTACGAATTTACCTAAATCTTTCAATGATAAACAATCCATATAACGCATTTATTTATATGACAAATTCTTGAAGACTTTTAAACGATTTTAAATAAACAACTTACAAATGCTTTAATTCCCCATAACATGAAATAAACAACAGATCCGTATTACGTGATTTGATCTAACGTAGAAACTAAACACAAGCATGAATTCATACTATGATAAAACGGCTTATTTCTTTGCTCAAAATAAATGAATTGCACCAGGAATCAGAAGAACAATCTTGAAATTCTGCACATCTTCTTTCGTAACAAAAATATATCTCTCTCCTACGACCTCTTCAGTAACATCTATTAGTAACAAAGATTCCGACCACGTCATGCTGTCTCGAGTAGTTTATTTGCCTCATCTTTTATTCAACCCGCCCAGTCGATGTTCAAGGAACAGAACATTTTACCCAAAAATTACGGAAATGTAGTTCATGCTCTGTCCACTGTTTTTCTTTTGGTTAACTTTTAGGAATGGTATTTGTTGGAGTTGGATAAACATTGTTATCAATTGAATATTTGAAAAATTGCAATAAATAAAGCTCTATATAAGAAATGACAGAAAGATTTATTCTATTTAAATTAGGTGTAATTAAAAGCTTCGATTTATGCTTGTATTTGAGATGTGCGAAAAGTTGCTTTAAATCAGAGCATGATTGTTATTCAATTTTTGTTCATTCTCAGAATATCAGAGGCAAATAGATGATTGTCAAATTACGACTTAACTCAATTAATTTTAAAGTTGCTAGGAAATGTTTTTCTATGATGCATCACGTAACTTAGAAGAATTAACAGATGTTTTGACATTCTTATAATCTTTATGAGATAGCAGCATGGAGATGTTCGACCTATAACGACAAAATAAATTTGAGAAACACGGCGATCAGTTTTCGTGTCCTTGATTCTACTGACGCTGAAGTCAAACCCTTAGATACAAGCAAGTGGATGGGAATTAGAATAGAATGAAAATGTTTCTAAAGTCCTGTATGTGACCATACCTTTTACACATTGTTCAATACATCATCAATAATTTTGAATATTTTGAATGGCGTGTAATATCATGAAGATACCGTAAAGATATTATTATGCATTTTGTGTTCATAGGGATGGAATCTGTATAATTTTAAATTGAAGTTACTAAAATACTTTTATTGAATTGGTTCCACAAACTGGTTCTATAAAATGATTTGTACATTTAGATATCGTGATAATCCTTACTTTGGATTCTCACCTATCTGATACCACCTCAGATGAAAAACTTCCAACATGGTAGTTCCTTCTCACCACTCAGGAGGATACGCAAATGGTGTGGGGTCGTCTATCCTCTGGCGATGACGGAACGTGCTTCCCAAGGGAAGGATTGTACTCAATCTAGCTCCCACCAATACTATCGTAGTGGTCCGGTCAATCAGATTTTATCCGTGTGCCTCAGGGTGAGTCGGAGTAGTCAATGTGTGATTACTTTGGATTTTGATTTGCATTAAAATCAAAGCATACTCAGAGAGGTGCGTTATTTTAATAGAAGTACAGCAATACTCACTATACATTCCATCGAGGCTTCCTACAGTCTTCTATTTTATCAAAATTATTTCGTTATAATTTCTGTAGCATATATGTTTTGCTGACATATAACCTATTCTTTTATCCCTTTCCCAACATAATCAACGAACAACGACTTTTGTTTACTGATGAACAATGCTTAAAGACAGCTTTAGATGTTTATGATTCTAGCTTTTCTTCATTTACACATTCATTACGTCTTAATTTACTTATTCATTACTTTTTCATTTACTCATTCATTACTTCTTCATTTACTTTATTCATGTGATTTGAACTGCATGGACTTTCGTCTGTTTTGGCCTTGGAAACAGGCAATTGTTTTTCAAAGTCAGAAATCATATGAAGTCCTCATACATGCATGTGTGGTGCAACCTCATGTAGTTACATAATGGATGTTTTCACATTATGGAAATTCGGAATGATGATACAGTTTAACAATCCCTTTTATCCCGGCAACAATTTTAAATTTAGAGGTCTAGTCATAGAAGTGTTCTTAAAAAAGGATAAAAACAATGACATCAGTTCATTTAATAATTAAATAACCTGGTTAAGTTAAGTTGGTTCGAGAAAACTCGGTGTTACCCAAAATGTTGATGAATTTTGAAAGACAAAAGGCAAGTAAATACAAAACAAACACACACACACACATTGAAGGACAGATACACACCTATAATTCCAAAAACACGTTTTCAGAACTCAGAGGACTCTAGAATGAAGAGATTGATTTAAATACCGAGTTAAAATTATTTTTCAGCGACTAAAATATTTTGTTTTTTGAAATTTTGAAGGCGAAAAAGTAAAATTAATGCTATTTTTCAGTCAATAAATTAAATTAAATTTGGTATTGTCTATTTTGTAAGAGCTCGCCGCAAATCGATATTGTTTTCCAGTATTCATGAGTTGCTAAAATACAAATGAGATCAGCGAACATTTCATATTCATAGTGAAATATAAACGAGGAAAATTGAAAACCAATAATTGCAATCTTCGCTGAGTTAGTGACACGGTACGGATTTTGAAAAACTTTTGAAGTCTCGTTAGAAATTGTTTTTTATTAGTTCTAATCGTAAATTCTAACAACAATTCAACAGAAAGAAAAATAACATCAGAATTATGGCAATTGATATTTAAAATTTTAATTTCATAGAACGAATACATTACTGTATAAATGAAGATATGCATTTTGTTGTTTTAATTTTAATTTTAAAAATACTCAATATATGAAACACATATTACGTTTATTTTCTCGAGAAAATTTATTGAGATAAAACATAGTTTTTATTTAATCGCACACAAAATAAATAATAGGCATAGGCTGGAGAAACGAGAAGAAAAATTCTAAATTTATATTGCTTACAATTATTTCTTAATCTTTTATAACTTATAGTTAATAATTTGTTTGAAAATAAATAAATATTTCCGCTATTTAATCTCTAGTAAAAATAAATAATTTATTCGATTATGTACATGAAATTTTAAAGTGTACAAGACATTTTTAGAAATGAGTAAGAATCTGATATATAGTCTTAAGAACAAAAATTGGAAGAACTCTAGCTTCTTTGATATCGTTTATATTTTTAAAAATAGTTATTTGGCAGGGAAAATAGTCTTGTAACTTTTATGTTTTTATTTTGATAACAGTTTACTGGAATTTATCTTCTTTAATGATTCTTTCAACATTTAAGCATCCATTGGTGAAAAGGAAAAATATGAAATCAGAATTGACGATAAATTTGTTTTTAAACTGTAGAAGAATTTTCTTTCTGTTTACTGAAAATAACGAATACTTCTATTTGGAATTTATTTTTATATAATACTAGCCGCGTTTGGAAACCAGCCGGTTCGCCAGTATTACCGCTCGCTACAATTTTCAATTAAATATTTTAAGTAACTGGTCTCTTAATAGATTCTCAAACAAAACATTTTTAATCTTCAAATTTTGATAGCCATACCAAACTTATACTGTAGTTTAGGTCGTTTCGTTCAATTTATTAAATATATTTTGCTAATTTGTTGTTATTTCCGGTAAAACTTCAACTTTAATTTAAAGTGGAAATGATGAAATTGTAGTTAATATAACGATATTTTTTAATAAAACCAAGCGTTTTATTTTATTTATCATCTTTATTGTTATTTATTTATTATTATTATTGAATATGAGTATTTCAAACAGAATCGCTCGGTATATAAGTATTATGTGAAATACAAAATATTTTTCATAATTTATGTAATATCTCAAAGAATAATTCAACAAAAATTTCCCAGATTCAGTATAAAATTCAGTTTTTAGTTTTGATTTCAAGAGAATTGAAATGAAATCAATAATAATATTTTGTTCCGGCCTATAAATATATTTCAAAAATTATGAAGTCTAAATTTAATGCAGTAAGGTATCATATACTGAAAAATATTCTGGACACATCAAATTTTAAATAAATGAATGAATGTTTCTATTTTCCACGATCAACTAAGACTTATTTATGAAGTTTTGAATGTTAAAAATTTAGAAAAACTCAACATTTTCATAATAGTAGGCCAATTAATCTTGAGAAACCTGCGCGCTGATTGGCGTATTTTCTTTGAAACGATCGATGGAAAATCTAAAATTATCCTTTTCTTATTGAATAGTGATATTCAGATTTTCATAAAACAGTCAGTTTAAGTGATTGATTTAGTTGATTGGAAATTAACTCTTTTTATTTAAAGTATTAGGGTTTCAAGAACATTTTGTTAATCGTGATTTCCACAGCAGAAGCTTTATGTAAAATCAAAAATTCTAAATTTATTAGAGAATTTATTGAATCAAGTTACATAAAATATAATCATTGTTCATTTAGACCATTTTAGCAGATCTGTGTCTTACTAAAGGTTTACAAATTAGCTGTGTGGCCCTGATTTGAATGGATATCCTGTTCATATTAAACAAAACTTGCCTTAAAATAAAACTGATTTATTGGATTAATAATATAGAGAGTGTAAAAGATCATAAAATAATTTTTCGTGAATTTATTTTTTAGAAAAAATAATATTTCATATTTGTTTCATTTCCTACAGACACGAGCCGAAAATTATATTTTTGTAGATTTCATTTCGAAAAAAAATTAATTTATTTTTAATTGGAGCTTTAATCAATGTGATGGCAACACTTTGAAAAAAGCTAATTTTTTCCAATGAATGCTAAACGTACTCGTGCAGCTTAAATTTTAATTTTTATTTTGTACGAAAAAATTGTTGAAAAATATAGTTAAAATATTTATTTAAAAATTCATTAAAAATAAAAATTTAATTTTAAGATTAAAACATTAGTATCATTTAAAAGATAAATTTTTGATCTTTAACTTCATGTAAAAATCTTTATTATGCGGTAATATTTTCGGAAGTTATAGCAGAAACACGTCAAAATTTCGCTTAATTTTTAAATAAATAAAATTTTAGTTAAAAATTCGAAAAAATAACCCTCAGGTGCACATTCCCGGCCTCCGAGGTATACACGTATCAAATTTGGAAGCAGTAGGGTGAATGGTATGGCCTGTAGAGGGCCAACATACACACACACACACACATTGAGCTTTATTATAAGTATAGATAGACTATTTTGTAAAGCTATTGAATCTTAAAGAATTGTTACTTAGGTTTCTTACTAGATAATATTTGATATTATTTGGTAAATGCTGTAATCCACTCCCAGTTCACTTTTCTCTTTTGAAATGCATTATGGCAAATTATAATAAATATAAAGACACTGAATTCAAATGAAATATATGTCTTAATGTGCGAACAACTAACTATAATTATCACAGTGTTAAGAGTGTGAACAAAGCGATACATTTTTAAAAGGAAATTATAAAAAAATATATAAAAGATAATAAGAAGATAAAGTTTATATTGAACTCTGTTATTGCTTTTTATTATTCACCTGCTGTTTTTAGAGACCAATCAGTTCATCGGGATAAGTGATTGTTAAAAATTTTAACTAAATATTTTTTGTAACTATGCATTAATATATTCCTGAGTAAAATATTTTTAAACTTCAAAAATTTTTAATAGATAACTTTTAAAATAAACTAGTATTATTTTAAAAACCTTATACTGTTTTGATTTATTGTATTACGTATTTCCTTATATTCAGCATCCATCTTTATTCATTCAATTATGTCACAGAAAAGAACAACAATATTTAAAAATGGGATCACTAAAAAATTTCGCCATTGCTAGATTCGGAAGCTAAATCTTAGTTCTAAGTATAGCAAAATTTCAGATTTTTATTAAAATCATATCTTATAGTAAAACCTACTCAATATGAAAAAAAAAAAAGGATTTTTATATCTTGATCATCAATAATGGATAAAAGGCAGGAGGAAATTTTAGGAAAAATAACGGAAACAATTTGAATTTAATTTCTACAATGAAATATATTTTTATAAAATACACTTAAAACAGTTTTTAAAAACTGATTAAAAATAGAAAGAAAGGAATAAATGGCACAAAATTGGTATAATTTAAAGATATATATTTTTTGAATTTTAAGATGATGTAGAAATAATTTTTCTGTTATAATATTTACAGAAGTTATTGCTTGAGTAATCCAAAATTTTGCTTAATTTTTCACTGTTTCAAAATAGAATTAAAATTAGAAAATAAAAGATATTCATTTTCACCCTCCAAAGTACATATGGGTCAAGTGTGGCTAATTTAAGTCAAACAATCTCCCTTATTGGGTGCCCCCCATAGCACATATTTTTATATTCATGATTCGTACACATTATGCTAACATATTATTTTGTCCAAGTCTCATTTAAAAGTAATTTAATGCACAAAAAACTTTAATAACTATAATCAAATAGCATTAATTGAATAGGCAATTTGGATAAAAAAATCAGAGGAAGTGGTCTCTCCAAAACTTTCTAGCATACTCTCTAAAGAACTTGTCATGCTAGAGAACGCCTTGCATGGCATTGGCGTACAGTAGTTACAAAGTATTAACTTTTGGTGTGAATTTTGTATCTTTACCGAATCTGTAGTGCCATACTTGGCAATTAATCCCTGGCTTGTGTTAATAGTAACCAAAAGTCAAATTTGTATTTTAGACACGTTTTTTTCAACTGATTGAAACAAATATTTAACACAAAATTGTACTTATATTCATAAAATTTCGTACCAAGTCTCATAAATTTAATTTTTTGCATTTTTGAATTATGGCGTTTACATGTTTCTGAAAATACAGATCGACAGACAATTAATCATTTGTAAGACTTTCCTCAAAATTGGACCGATATCTACACTACTATCTACACACATGTTAAGTTTGTGTACCGAATTTTATCTATCTAGCACTCTTCATTTTGTAGTTATCGTGTTAAATTATATTCAAACAACCGGACAGACATACTTCCTCTGAACAGATTTTACTCAAAACGTGATTGTAATATACAAGTTTGTTTTAAAGATCTTATAACAAATTTCATACATCTAGCTCAAAGCATTTCTGAGTTATCTTTATCACAGGCAGACAGACGAATATATATATTTTATAAATGCATTTTCGATTTTAGGGAGGTCTAAAACTTGGAGAATCGTCAAAATCTTGAGTTTGAGTTTTGTGACGATTACTATACTTTCTCTTTACTTAGTATGCGAGAAAATAATTAAAGTCTATATTTTCAGTTAATAATCCTAGGAGATAAACTAGTATTTTAAGGGGGAATATATCGTATTTAAAAGATTTTTATCCTCGGAGAACATTTGTATTAATAGATTATAAAATATAGGTAATATGTTTTGATCTGGATAATAAATTAATAACCTGTCTACAAATATTTATTCTATACGAAATAAACTGATTTAAACCAAATGTCTCTTTTCTTAATCAGGATAATCAAAATTATTTGTTCTATTTTCATCTCTAAAAATGTTTTTCATCGATTCTCATAAAGTAGTAATTATTACACTCACTTAAAAACAAAAAGAATTATTTGATACTGTGACCGATATCAGTTCCCGGTACTTTCACTTTTCTTGGAGAATTAACACATTTATTTAATCTCGAGAAGCTAATTAAAATCATAACAGGAAGTAATTAATACCTTTTGTTCATCCCTCCCGGCAATTAAGCGGAGACTGGTGGCGTTGCTTAGCAAAGATGTTATTTTCAATTGATTAATAATTACCGTTCCGGTGGAAAGAGGACCTGGCAATAAATAGGTCGTTGCGTGTCTGCCAATGACATGGCTAATCAATCATAGCGGTTATTGGTTCTAACTTAAGGAAACATTATTTCACCTTAATGTTCAGGATGATTAGTTACTATTGATGTCTCCCGTTTTACTAACCGAACATTTAGAGTGACACTGAATTGAACCAACAATGGACGAATAAGTTTTGGTTACACTATAAAATCCTGTTAGGCCAAAAAATAAAAAAGAATGGTCCCAAATTCTTGGAAAAAGAAGTTTTACAAAATCAAACATTTGTTTTCACTAACACATTAATTACCCTTTCAAGGAAGAGTCTTTACAAATAATGTAATCGTTCAGGTCGTGTGAATTATAAACGTTTTGAGTGAAAACTTCATTGTTTTTTTAATTCATAGCTTAGCAAGAATTTCGATTGACCATGGAAGTGCATAAAAATTTACGAAGAATGGTCTGACGAGAAATATAAGTTGTTTGTCCAATTGTTTAACACATTTTTGCTTTCTCGCATTTTAAGTATCGAGAAAGTATTGTAATCGCTAAAACATTCGAACATGATGAATTTTGATGAATCTCATCGTTTTAGACCTCCACGAGTCCGAAAACACATTTTTGGAAAATGTCTGCCCATCTCGACAAAGACTAATGAATACCGCTTTGAGCTAGATGGATTATATTTAATGCATAGTCTTTATATCAAATTTGTATATTTCCAAGAAATGTTTTGCAAAATCCGTTCTGAAGAAGTCGGTCTGTCTGTCTGAGTATCCGAATATAAGTTAACACGATAACTTCAAAACGAAGAAAGCTAGATAAGAAATCACTAAGAAGATGTAACATCTCTAGTGTAGGCCCATATCAAATGTGGAGCTAAATCCTACAATGGGGTGACTGTCTGTTGGCTTATATTTTCAGAAACGTGTCAAAGCGATAACTGAAAAACGCAAAGAGTTAACCCTCCTTTGCATGATGATGGAAATTTTCATCAAGACATTTAGTGAACCAAAAATTGAATTCAAAACAGGTATACTGTAAATTGGCCGCTGCTGGCAACTTTTCCCACTATTATTGCATAAAGGAACGTAGCTGTCCAAAAGTAATAAGATGTCACAATCATTATAGCGGGTTTGAACTTATCATTCCGCTGTTTGCTGTGATTGGAAGAATCGAATATTTTCTTGAATATTTTTAAAAACTAATTTGAGATATTTTTGCTAATGAAAGGGATAATGAGTGGAGAAACTTGTAAGAGAGGGGAATTGAAGATTTTGCACTGAATCTTAACATGTAAATTTGCTTGATGACGGATATTTTCATCATACTGTTTTTTAATTATTTTATAAATTTATGCTAAGCTTTTTTTAAACATTTTTCCTTTTATCTAGAGCATGAATTATATCACCCTGATTTATTTCACAAAAAAAGAAAAATCATGCAAAGAAGGATTAAATATAACAAATTTGGTGTGCTACTTTGTGACTACTAGTGCAGTTTTATGTCAAATTTTTTTTCAATCGATTGCATCTAAAATCCAAATTTGATTTTCAGATACTTTTAACTACATGAAAGGGATTAATAGCCAAAAAACTCTCCAAGGATAATCACAGGATGGATTCGATAAAACACCAAATGCAAAAGGTTTAATATTTCGTAACTATTGTGTGCCAATGCCATATAAGGCGTTCTCTGGATAATATTTTTATTAGAGCATTAGAGACAGTTTTAAATCACTCCCACTGATTTGAAAGATTGTTTATCGTTATCATCTGAACTATTTGATGACGAATCGTTGATTTCTGACTCGTGTTGATCGTCCTTTTATTTGGGTAATATATTATCCATTTATTTCTTGAAAAGTTGCTGTTCCTTTTGGTGAAAATTCATATTTCTTTAAAAGCTTTATCAATTATACATTAAACTTATATGGTATGAGCTGTTTTATAGAATATTACTTTATTCTCTACAGTGCTGCTAGTAGAATGCAATTGCAAATAAATAAACACTTGTTTCCTTACGCCCCATTTTGCTTAACTGTTTCCATTGAGGAGATAATGTAAAACACAATCGATTTACCTTAAAAAGCATTATTTTCAGTAACTTTCGTCAAGAATGTTCTATCTACGTGCCGAATACACGTTTTTGTTTCTGCGTGTTTCAAATAATCAGCCATTTTGCTTTTTAATTCGTTATTATACCATCACAATATTTTAAGAACACTGGTCGACACGGAACCAACATATAAACATACATAAGTAATAATTCCAGACGCATTGTAAATTATTATTACCAGCTATTTACTGACTCGAAACTCAATCGACCTTATTTTTTTATTCAAACTGAATTGACTGAATTCCCATCGAATATGGAAAACATATGTTAGATTTCCCTTTTTAATGGATTACTGCGGCTCGAAATTGTCACAAGTTATTTTATCAATAATTTCATGAATTGTATACATGTACAATGAGTCAGTTACAGTTATTCCCCATGGTCCATTTGGTCCAAATAATGTTTTGTGGAAACGAGTCAAAACAACTCAAGATAATAGCACGTAGTAGATTAGGAGAAGCAACATCATCGATAATAACATATTCTATATTTCCATTTCCATAGGGTAATGGAATATCTTTGAGTTTATTTGATTTCCATTTTGAATAAAATGATTATTTCAAAAACTGTCGATTGTCTGAATATTTATTTATATTTTTTTCCAAATACAGGTCAATGCAAAAGTTTGGTGTAATTTTAAGTCAATGATTCTTAAACTAGTGATGATGGAAGGTTGTCATTTTCTCCGAGAGGATAGAAATAAACACGGAATTTTGTTTTGTCTGGAAAATGCAATTTATTATTATCAAATTGTTCAGTTTAAGTCAGCAGGTGGCTTTTCAATTTATGGATCAATATGTGGGCCGATTGGTGTATTTATTGGTTTATAAGTTTCAGAGTTGATCTAATCTTCAGGAACATTCCTGTTGGATTAGAAATTACTCTTTTTGGCAACATTAAGTCACAAAAGGCAGTTACGGCATGGCAAAAGATCAATATGATTTATCGATATCATTATACACCTAACTTGAAGGAGTTATAATTCTGTGTTTCTTAACTTAGCACTTTTATAACCGTCATCATTATCATCTACTCAGCGTCTTTCCAAGTTGGAAAATAATGATAAAAGTTCCCAGAAAATTATTGTAGTTGATACTTATTTTTAAAATTTATAATGAATCATTTATCAAAATTTAAACTTAATTAATATCATCATTAAATTTATAATTATAACTCATGTTCAGATTGTCTCATAACAAATATTTGAGATGAAATTTTATTCTTTAAATTTCAGTTTAAAACAAATTTGAAAGATTAAAAAATTTAGAAATATATTTCTTATATTCTCATGACATTTACAATATGCGGAATTTCCTGTAGCAATATGAAATTAATTAACAGGGAAGTTACATCGATAGAAATGTAACATAGTTTCGATCAAATTCATATTAAAAGTCAGTGAAACTGGAATATCAGAAATATTTCTTTGCTAAACTGAAAATTATTTGAAAATGCGCATTTGAAATCATTTCATCTTTTAATGCTTCTGCGAATTTCAGTAGAGTTTTATTTATGCATGAATTTCATTAAAAAAATTTAATAATAGGTAGTAGAAAATAGATAATTTTTTTAATACTTTCAACAAGATCCTTATTTTGCCATTATTACATAAATGCAACATAAAGACATATCTTTCAAAATAATTATAACGCCGTGACATTTCGTACCTGTAGCAATATGAAATTTAGATGAAATATGTATATATCAGTAGGAGTGGTTTCTTTAAAACTTTCTCACAGAATCTGTAATGAAGGTATTATCCCTTTCAGTAGGATCAGTAGGAGTGGTTTCTTTAAAACTTCCCCACATAATCTGTAATGAAGGTATTATCCTTTTCGCTTAACCCTTTCTAGGGCCGTGGGAAGTATGCTTCCCACCAAATTTATCAATCTTTGTATGAAATTATGTAGGTTGGCATAAGTTCTGACAAACATTTTTAGAAGGACAGAAACTTAGGTGCTTCAGTTCTTTATCTCACACAAAATGATGTGTCTTGATTTGTTACTTAATTATTAATTAACCAAATTAATTAATTAATCAAATTAAATTTATCTAATAAGCTAAATGAATCCCTTTCCTTATTTTAATTTCAAGACTAAAAATATTTTAACATAATATGACTAAAAAAAATGGCCCTTTAAAGGGTTAAATAAAGTAGTGGAGTTTGGTTAAGTCCGCGACACTCATAAACAATAATGAAGTGTAGGTCCCTGAATCTATTTTTGTCGATTAATCCCTGTCATGGGTTTAATACACGAAATTTCAAAAATCATATATATATATCGACTTATTAAAATAAAAATATGCTACTGAACAATTATTACAGTCACAAATCAATTTCAATTACTTAAGTAAGTGCATTTGCAACGAAGTTATATACATCCAGCTGTTGACGTATGTGGTTTAAAATTGATACAAGAATATACGTTTAAACCTGTGTGCTAAATTCTATCTCTTTAGTTATCTTGCTCACTTGTCCAAATTTCGAGTTCGAATTTTTTGACGATTACAAGACTTTCGCTTCATAAATTTCGTATAAAGAAAATAAAGAAAACTTTCTTTTTAAGATGATGAATTTTTTTTCTGTTGAACAATTGGAACCTTAATTTCATTTTCCGATTAATTTCGATCGCATTTTGTTGAGAAAGAGTGACCTGTGTATTGTCAAACAAAGATTATTGAAATCCTCAAAGTATTTTTTCATCCGATGAAAAAAGAGATAAGAACTCAACTTTAGTGAAAATGTATATATTATTTAGAATAATTTTATTCTAAATGCAGCATGATAGAAAGATATGATAAGATTACACGAAGAACATTTGTGCAAGGATGGTTTTTTTTATTATGTATTGAAAATATATTTGATATTCAAAATCAATATACACAAATAATCATATATCAATATCATGCATATAAAGCTACTCCCAATTATCAGTGATAATTGGGAGTAGCTTACATCAAGTTTATATAGTTATATTCATAGCCTCAGAGCACAAGACATCAAATTGATACAGATAAATATTCAAAATTTCTACAGCATAGCAGTTAATTAGATTATATTTAAATCTATCAATATTAAATTATTAAATTAAATTAATGCTAAATTATTATCATTGCTAATTATTAAATCTATTATATTACTAATCCCTTTGATGATAGGTTGGTTAACAGGAATTAATGGTTATTTCAAATTTCAATTGCATCTTTTAAAAAAAATTTAGTTTTAATGCCTGTTCTCATCAAAGTAATTTCAAGTTTCAAATTTTAATTGTCGTGTAACACATATAATTTTAGAAGCCTTATTCAGTTATATTCATAGTGTTATAAGCCTCTCTAATCTTCTAAAATTTGAGGTTTTTGATGGAATTTGAAAGGGAAAATGATAAAAATTTAACAATCTGGTATATCCTGTTTGCTGCATCGAAACGTCCTTGTAAAAAATGTGTAAGTGTAAGAGGTAAAAATTGTAAGAAATAAAAGTGTAAAGACAGGAGGAAGAGTAATTCAACATTGCAGATCTTTATGCATTATTCAGTATATTACATGATATGAGTGATATGTCAGAAGTTTGTTTAGTAAAAATTTCTCTCTTTTAATAAAAAATAGTGTATTTCAATTAGAGAACAAAACGTCAGGCTAAATGATCAATGCTATAAAATTGTTTAAAATTCACAAATTAAAAAAAATATTTAGAATTTCTTACTTGTGAAGTTAAACGGTAGCAGGAATTGCCTGGCATAGCAGTCTTTTTTTAAATCAGGCTTTAAATGAAAAAAAAAAATAATTTTTATTATTGCTAACAGTATATTATTTTATTTTGCTGTTTTCTCTATTGTTAATATATATTTATGTTAATGTAGATTTATTTTATTTTTTAATATTAAACAAGTCGCAGCATAAAGTATTGTGGGACAATAAACTTAAAATACTTTTAAAAACAATTAAATCTAAATTACAATGTGAAGATGTTAAAATAATACATAAATTTTAATTAATGAAGATTTAAAAAAATCGCTTTGTAGCGTACATCACTAAGTTGATCTATCCTCTAGAGCGCCAACACACACACACACTCACACACACACACACACACACACACACACACACACACCACACACACACACACACACACACACACACACACACACACACACACACTTATTAGTCAAATCATGCTAATAATTATATTTGTATACTTTTTATTTAATATATTATCTTACATTTCTTGTATCTAGATATATTTGATTTTATAAAGATAAAAAAAAGTTTCTGTTTTTATAAAATAGTTAATTATTATAAGAAAATCAATGAGCCATTACCAACATAAATATAATAATAGGTATATAAGACTAAATACAAAGCGTAAAATACATTTCGATGGCGATTTAGATAGCATCAAACCAGACTGTCTCGCCTCTACTTCAGGAATTCATCTATACTTATAATAAAGCTCAATGTGTGTGTGTGTGTGTTGGCGCTCTACAGGCCAGACCATTCAATCTACAGCTACCAAATTTAGCACGTGTATACCTTGGAGGCCGGGAATGTGCACCTGGGGGTTATTTTTTCGAATTTTTAACTAGAATTTTATTTATTTAAAAATTAAGCGAAATTTTGACGTGTTTCTGCAATAACTGCCGAAAATATTACCGCACAAAAAAGATTTTTACATGAAGTTAAAGATAAAAAATTTATCTTTTAAATGATACTACTGTTTTAATCTTAAAATTAAATTTCTATTTTTAATGAATTTTTAAATAAATATTTTAACTATGTTTTTCAATAATTTTTTTTCGTCAAAAATAAAAATGAGGATTAAGCACGTTTCGCATTCATGAGAAAAAAATAGCTTTTTTCAAAGTGTTGCCATCACATTGCTTAAAGCTCTAACTAAAAATAAATTAAATCTTTTTGGAAATGAAATCTGCAAAAATATAATATTCGGCACGTGTTTGTAGGAAATGAAAGAAATATGAAATATTTTTTTTTCTAAAAACAAATTCAAGAAAAATTATTTTATGATCTTTTACACTCTCTATACAGGTTGTTTATTCAGTCCCGGATTCATTTTGATATTTAATGACTCATAAAATAATGAAGATGTAAACAAACTTATGGCATTTATTGATGGAATAACTCATATATATTCCTTTTCAGGTTTGAATATTTTTACTTTTGTAAATATCGTCTGCGCGTGTTTTTAATTACAGATAATTTCATTTTCCAGTCTAAATATCTGTACTTTTCTAAATATCGTCTGCTTATAAATTGCATTTTCTCTCTTTTGTTTTTGGCAACTATTGAAATGTTATGTTTACTTTTGATGTGTTTGTTCTATGTGATGTTTTATTCGATCGAATATTAAGGAGAATGTATACACCACAAGAGAAAGCACAGATTTTATGGTGGTCATAGAGTTAATTTCCAATCAACTAAATCACTGACTTTTAAGAGTTAATTTCAAATCAGTTAAACTGACTGATTTATGAAGATTTGAATATCACTATTCAATAAAAAAAGGATAATTTTAGATTTTTCATCGATCGTTTCAAAGAAAATACGCCAATAAGCGCGCAGGTTTCTCAAGATTAATTGGCCTAAGATTATGAAAATGGTGAGTTTTTCTAAATTTTTAACATTTAAAACTTCATAAATAAGTCTTAGTTGATCGTAGAAAATAGAAACATTCATTCATTTATTTAAAATTTGGTGTGTCCAGAATATTTATCAGAATATGCTACCTTACTGCATTAAATTTAGACTTCATAATTTTTGAAATATTTTTATAAGCAGGAACAAAATATTATTATTGATTTCATTTCAATCCTTTTGAAAGCAAAACTAAAAACTGAATTTTATGCTGAATCTCAGAAATTTTTGTTGAACTATTGTTTGAGATATTACATAAACTATGAAAAATATTTTGTAGTTAACATAAGACTTAAATACCGAGCGATTCTGTTTGCAATACTCATATTCAATAATAATAATAATTAATAAATAACAATAAAGATGATAAATAAAATAAAACGCTTGGTTTTATTAAAAAATATCTTAATATTAATTGCAATTTCATCATTTACATTTTTAATTAAAGTTGAAGTTTTACCGGAAATGGCAACAAATTAGCAAAATATATATAGTAAATTGAACGAAACGATCTAAACAATATAAGTTTGGTATGACTATCAAAATTTGAAGATTAAAAATGTTTTGTTTGAGAATCCTTTAAGAGACTAGTTACTTAAAATATTTAATTGAAAATTGTAGCGAGCGGTAATACTGGCGAACCGGCTGGTCGCCAAAGGCGGCTAGTTATTAATAGATGACAGATATTAATACTAAATGCACCTGACTATATTTTACTATTGCTGTAGTTAATTACGTCAAAAATGGCTTCTTAATAATTACGATGCTAGGAAGTTAAACAAAATTTTTAACATGGGTTGGGATTTTAATATCAATTTGATTGGTCATTTCATTCAGTCAATATAAATTAACTGCTGACTCAAATATCGTAATACATGGCGTTTTGTCTTTAACTTATAGATAAATGGCTGTCTACATGAGCTATTTTAATAGAGAGATGAATTAAATATGGATTACTTCGAGCAAAAATATTTTGCAAAATATAGCATAAATATAAGTATTTTTTATTTCTAAAATTCAATAAAATTGTACTTGAATTTAGCAGTGGTAACCAACTTTTTATAGAAATGAACTGAGGGAGGTTATAAGTTTAAAGTTTCGTTAACGAAATAAAGAATTCTATCTCTTTTCGTTTTGCAGTCATCGTATTAGTTTATATTCGAACAGGCCAGATATATAAGATTCCTCTAAATGGATTTTTTTTTTCAAAATTTTGTGGAAATTTAAAAATTTGATGTTATTTTACTTTGCAGTTTTATGCAAAAGTATTAAAATAAAGCAAAAATACTGCGCTTGTATGTGTTATATTTAACATAGTATTTAATAAAAAAACTGGAATTGATTTTTTAGAAAGAATTTGGTACTTTGACTGTTAAATATGGTTAAATATTAAATAATTAATTAAAGGTTATATTTTTATTTAATGAATATGCATTCTATAAAAAATGAAATGAAACTAAATGGAAATGAATAAAATTAAGTAATGAAATGAAATTAAATAATTTTTATTCATAAAAATTTGCATATATAAAAAATAATAATTAATTTAAGAAATTAAAATAAGCAATTCTCAAAAGATTCACATTTAAATAAATATCAAAATAGCGTAAGAAAATTAGAGTTTTTATAGATTTTGACAGCCAAAATTTTTACCTTTTATAAATTACGAAAAACTGACATTAAATTTGAAACAGTTGATATTTTGATTCAAAATAATTATTATAAGCCAAATTTCATTCGCCTAGTTCAAAGCATTTTTTTAGTTATTTTAGTTATAGAAGCATAGGCATAATGCCAAAAATGTATTTTTCGAACTCAGTGACGTCTAAAACGTAAAGATTCGCCAAAACCTCGAGTTCGAGTTTTTTGTAGATTACAATATTTTCTCTACGCTTCGCATTCTGAAAAACAAACAAACAACAACAACAACAACAAACTATTTTTTTTGTGTGTTTGTAAGATTACTGATTTTTGCTGTAACACATAATTTGTTTTAAAATGGAATTTTCATAATTAAATTTTAATAACTGTGAAAATATTTTCTGGGGAAAAAAAACTATAATTCATTCGAAAAATAAAACTTTCCATTTCAACTTTTTATATTTCTTTAAATAGTTTTCTTATTCCCAATTCGACAATGGCAATATTCTATTAAGAAATCGTCGTTAACATTTTCTCGCAGTTTCGGTGTGCTCTCCATTGGAATTTAGTGGTCGGTAAAGAAAATTTGGTTCAATTCTGATTACAGTGTAGTAAATGTTACAAGTTTGCTTGTGAATTTTACATACTTGGTAAGGTTATTTAAATGAATGTTTTTTTTTTTCAAAATTCAGTTTTTTTTATCAGATATCACTTAAATATTTTTTATTTTCAGAAAGGAAAAAAAAAGCAAAAGCACGTATTCGATTAGTTTCTGCTTTTAAAATGGCCTCAGTGGTTTATTTATATTATATAGAATATCCGTATTAAATAATTAGGAACACTAAAGAATTCGCCCACCAGTCTCAAGCCACTGGCTAAGATTCTACATATTTCTTTTTGTTTTCTTGCATATGAGGAATCTAAATAGAAAGCATTATGAAAGTAAATTTTCCATGGCTAATTTTTTAAAGTTTTTTAAAAAGAACTTTCTTGAGATAGAAATGAGTTTCCATAATTGCATACCCATCAGAAAAAATTCTCTGTTATCAAAAAAATACGAAAAAATTAAAGCTTAAATATATCTAATGAAAATTCTAATGGTATTAAATTAAGTGTAACTTTCTAAAATTGTATATATAATGTGGATAGTAAGAATTTTATTTAAAAAAATGAATAGCACAAACAAAATCTGCATAACTAAAATTCATAAACACAAGTTTAAAATCTTACTAAATGAGAGAAATTTCAAGATTCTAAATATTATACAAATAAATTTTCACATTTTTAATTATAATCTATAACATGTAAACCGTTTATGTTAATAATGCCTCAATAAATCGCCATAGTTACAGCTGATTACAGTACACTATAAAGTGAATTTATAAGGGATTTAGAGTAATTTGTCTATCTGCCGATTAATTGTGTCCCTTTTTTTAGAATTCTATTCTTGGAAAATTTATTTGATATTTTTACAGGAAGGTATCCTACCACCATTCAAAAGACATTTAAGGATGGAGGATTTCACGACTAAGATGGAGCCTTCGCATTCCGATTCCGATGTATTGATGGTATTCTGGAGAATAAAAAGTATCTAGGATTTAAAAAGTTTTTGTTACTTTTATTAAAGACAATTATTAGAATCACGACCCACATACAGGAAACTACAAATACTGAAATGTGATAGCAATGTAGTGGTTCGAGTTACCTTCACTTTAATGAAGGAATGCAACTCTAAGGGAAATGGCTATGCTATTACCTATAATAACCATTATAATTCAAATTTATATTTAGACTTAGGGAAGCGACGGTCATCTAATTATTTCGGATGTTTATATCGACCAATTCTATTAGAAAAAATCAGGATACATTAATTATTCATAAAATAATGGATATCGAAATTCAGTCTAATTTACTCTTTACTAGGAATTTCAGTCTAATTTCGGCACTTCAGAAATTTTTACTTTCTAATATACCAAGTATATAAAGAGAAAGTATTGTAATCATCAAAAAATTAGGAATCGAGATTTTGACAAATCTCCAAGCTTAAAATCTCCCCAAATCAGAAAAAAACATTTTTTTTTAAAATTATGTATATACATGAGCATTATAACACAAGAAACATTTGAGCTGGACAATGAAAATTTGTGTGTTATCCTGACATTAAATTCGTAGAAATTTTAAAAATTTTGTAAAAAATTCAGTGGCAGGAAATATGTCTTTATGTCTGTCTGAGAGCAAATGAAAACGATAACTGTAGTTCGAAGTCAAATTTTGGCTTCAATCGATTGATAAAAAGCTGTCCAAATTAACATCAACTCTGAACTCATTGACAAGGTATCAACACGATGACGATAGTATTTTAAACATGTATAAGTCTAAAATTTTTCCCTAATATTTTTTTTCTGTATTTATATTTATTTTCATTTTTTATAATGGAACTTTTTTTACTCATTTTTTTTTCTGTTAAGATTAGCTGTCAACTATTTCATCATGAGAAATATATATTATTAAAAAATAACGAATGTTTAATATTCTGATTTTTAAGTAATTTTTAAGATGGCAACATTTATTAGGATATAGTTTATTGTTTTAATTTTTTTATTCCAGAGACATTTTTGTGAATCATTAAATATTCAGTAAACAGAATCTTTTGATATTCTATCACAAAAATTATTCATATTTCTTTAGGAGTATAATTATGATATTAAATAAAAAATGTTTTCACTAATATTTTAATTAGGTGGCTTCTAATTTTTATTTAAAGAAATAAATCTTTTTCTTTGATAGTGATTGAAGTGTTAATTAAGTAAAGTTTATTCAAAAAGATAAATAAAAATTTAGATTTCGATTTATTTTTAATTTTTTAAAAAAGAATATCATCTTTATCATTTTTTATGACATATACAAATTGAATTCAAATTATATATAACATACAATCCGTTCTTGTATTCGAGTATTTCACAATGATTTAATCAGATTTTTTTATTAATTTAATTTACTTTGGATTTTAAGAAAACTGTTTCATATCTCTATAATAAATATTATATTCAAAGACTAGATATTTCTTAAAAGGCTTCATTTGATGCTGGTATTGTTTCCTTTCAAATCTATTATGTCTTCTGACGCAGTAACTCTTTGAACGAGTGTATTTGGTTCAATGGATCTGAATTCGAAAATTGCCAATTTACATTCATGATCAAAGGGTAGTTCTCATAGAAGTTTCCTTTAAAGGACACCGAAACCATTGTGGAACTCGTATATACTATAGAACACAGGACTGTTAACCAGTCCTTTAAATTCTATGACTCAAAGTAAGTTCTGAGTTTTCATAGAAGAATGGACATTGTTTTCTTTAGCATAATTGCTAAAGGAAGCCCATACTAATTTTAAAAGCATTTTACATTGCAATTTATAGCATTCTAAAGAATGCATAAAATGAAGGTACATTAAACTGAAAATTTTTCATTTGAATGAGAATTAAAAAAAATCTACTAATAAACTGAATTTGAAACAATTAAATTTGAAATTAAATCAACTAAATCTGGAGTTGCATATTAGAAAACTAAATAAATAAACATATTAAAAGCATATTTTAAGGATCTAAATTTTTTTTCCTAGTAAAAAGTAGAATTTTTAAATTTATTTATACATTGATAGATCTTAATTTTTAATCTGTAATTATATATGATAAATATTATAGAATCCTGAAATCCGTTATAGATGCTGCCACAGTTATTGGATCAAAATTTATTTAAAGTACTCGCTTATCTGGTAATTAAGTCATGGAAATATCAGAAGAATTTATTGTCATGAAAAACTAAGAAGAGGCAAAAATCAATTACAAAATTCCCTTTTTCTGAACATGAAACAAGCAAAGTTAAAATAAAGAGAAAATAAAAGAATAGATGTTAACTATAATACATTTATATTCTTAGCCATAGAACCATAAAATAATTAGCAAGTTTCTGCATTTGAACCATAAAGAGAATTAGAAGAATTGATGATTAGCATGAAATTGTTGAAGAAACAGTATACAGTATTTATTTTCTCAAATTTTCATGTCATATAAATGGGAGTGTATTTGGCTCATTCCGCCAAATTTCGTATGCTTTTGCCAACTTTATAAGGAATTAGAAAAATAAGTGAATTTAGATTCTGTACTCACAATCCTCCAATTTTACAAAAAACTACTTTTGTTTTGCCACTTTGGCTACCACATCGTAAAGAGGAAGAGTATTTTGTGGAAGAAATGTCTTGTAATATTTAAAAATAATTGAGAAAGAGACCAGTTTGCTTTACGTAACAGTTCTTACGCTAAAGAACCAGAAACACTGATGCACCTACCTAATATCATGTGATAACTACTGTCGAATAACTACTGATTCAAACAATTCAAATTAAGAATTTCGCAGTATCACAAATCCATAGGAGTTCGATATTGCGGTGATAGTTATTTTCTGAACAGCATATTGTAAAACATCACAGATTATGTTTAATAATGCTCATCTCTGGCAATTTAAGTGATCAAGGGAAGTGTCTAAACTCAGAAAAATATTTTTGTAGGCACTTCACAGCAATTCTCAAATTTCAGATGTCACATTTTCCTGCTGAAATGGTCAAAATCCATGGAATGCATAACGGAAATGAATAAGGGGAGATGAACGGACAGGAGGTTTATGTATATGTCACTTGTCGGAGTCCTCACTTGATATTTCAGGAGTTTCATATCAGTTTACTGTATACTCCCTACGATTCCAAAGACTCCACCAGATTGAACAGTCGCTAGTTGGCATGTAAAATCCATGGATTCATGAAGTCTCTTTTCTTTTCCCGACGGTACCGACATTGGAGATCTGATTTTTTACTGGATATTCGATATTCACAGAACACTCGTGAAAATTTCATACATGAAAATCTAAATTTTATCACTTCCTTGAAAATGTTATGTCTCCTCTCTAGTGTGTCGGCTTTGACGCTATAAGATAACGCCATCACTTGATAACCTACAGCAAGAATTGAATTTAATAGTTTTGCCAGATACCTATTGTCTTTTACAAGCATTGCTAAAAACATCATTCCAAGATAATCGGTTGTTGTACATACACGCTTGTACTACTTTTTCTGGGTATAGGAGTACTTTTTTTTAGTGTAGTACATTGCAGTAAGCCTGAGCAGTATCAAGAATTAAAGTACTGTTTAGGCAAATCTGAATAAAATCATACAGAGTACAAAATTGTACACAGCTAAAAATTCCATTTTTTTCAAATTTCTACACCACATAAATGCGAGAGTGTTTACCTCACAACGGCTAATGTCATGTGCTCTATTCACTCATATACGGCAAATTTTCAACGTATTTGGATTCTGAATTCATAAAGATATATTCCCAAAGAGGAAACAGTTTCATTTTGATGCTACCTTGCCGTAAGAATCATGGGCAGTGGGTGTTAACCTGTAATATTTGAAAAAAATTGTCATTGAAATAAGCTTATATTCGCAACTATTCTTTGTTTTTTCGAACCAAATTCACCAGTATTAAGCCTTTAATTCAATATTTTAATATAAATTTATGAATAAATATTCCTAATTTTTCACATTAAAAATCAAATTTAATAAAAGGATATAACTATTTAATTGATGAAATATAAGATTTGTATATTCTTTTCCTACAAATTTACATTAATATAAACAGGTATTGAATATTTGAAATAAAAAGCAGAAAAGTTTGTATTTTAGAAAAATAGTAGTCTTTAACACAAAATACAAACGGTAATTATAAAAACTATCCAACTGTAAGCAGTATCCTGTCTCAAATCTTTAAATAAAATTATACCATGTTGCAAAAGAAGTTGATTGAAAATTTCTGAAGTGGAATAAGCGGGAGCTTTAGAAAGTTTTTATTCTTCTAAAAATCTACAAAATAGAAGGAAAAAAAACCTTTGAAATCTTTGGAAACAGTAACGAGACAATTCGAAGAATAGAGCTGAAGCTTTATTGTCCCAGGAAGAATCTCCATTGTTGGATATTCGTTTCAATGGAGTTGACTCACTTTTAGTTTCATTCTAACATGAGCGGAATAAAGAAGCATCCATTCCAAACGGAAGCAGAGCGAAGCAACTTTTATTTTTAGTTCTCGACTTCCCGCGCTGTGAACGATTTAAGCAGCATTCTTTATCGGGATTCTACGACGGCGAGGATAATAATGCCAGTATTCCTTTGCGAGTCATGTTACATCTTAGACAAGGGCATACATAAATCGTTACGAATAATACGAGGGAGCAGGAGAAATTGAATCTCATGTTTATGTATTTTTTTTCTCTGAAAAATGAAAACTTCTTTTATTTGCATTCTTTTTTCGATTTATGTTAGGGAACTTTATTGGAAAGGAATTCATTCATATATATTAATTTGAGAAGGTTTGTGGGTAGTATGGTGAATATTTATGTTTGAATCCAGAAAGTTTTTTTTTCTGAGTAATTATTCCATGTTTCTATTTTTGTACAATTTTGCTTTTCTGTATTTTTTTTATTGATAATATTATTATTTTTTAATGTTCAATTTCCCTTGTTTTGATCATTATTGAGATAGAAATAACAAACAATCTAGGAGACTTCTCTCTAAATTGATAGTTTGCTACATAAAATGGCTTCGAAAATCGATTATGCACAATTTTTTCCCATTTTATGTGTTGAAAAATATTATATTTCTTTTTCAAGATCCAAAATTTACATGAATTATATACAAGAAATATATATTAGATAGACAGCAGAAATGTTCGAAAGTCATTTAATCAGTGCAGCATTTATTTCAAAGTTACAAATTTCCAGGGCTTAAAATTAAGAATACGTGTAGATTAATTTATTTACTAATTATTTTCTATTTTTATAAATTATACAGAAAGAAAAAGCGTATCAATTAACATTACCAATCACATGTAATTACAAGAAGTTCTAAAACACGGAGACACATCAAAATTTTGAGACCGAACTGTCGAAATTTATGACGATTATAATATATTTCGTCTTTATGTACTTTGAATACGAGAAAGTAAAAATGATTAAAGAGATTTTTGTATTAATTCTTCAGACTTTCGATCTAACTAGCAAATGATGTTAAATCAATTTTGGGATATTTTATATATTTTGAAGAAAATTAAGCGTTGCAGTGCCTCTACAACTCGGATGATAACGCTGAGAGCATATTCATTGGTCGGCGTACGTATGAATGGTGTTGTAATAGGAATGCAAAATGGTGACTGCATGAGTGGCGTTTTGCTGATTTTGTTTCCTTTAATGATTTTTCACTGAAAATATCAACAACATATGCTCAGAAAATTGTGACTAGTTCAAATTAGTTCTCGCATAACATCAAAATCGTAATTCAATCTCACCATCTTGCATCTTCTGGTGAACAGAAAAAGGGTTTTTCTACCGACTTATCGTTTTTAATCATGCATAAAAAACAAAAATAATGGATTTCAAAGGATTATATTTAACTAAATATTTATGGCGCCATTTTCACTCATTAGGAAGTTATGTTTGTCTTCAGTAGCTTGAAACTTAAAAAAAATTAATTAAATGCCGCTATAAGAAAGCTTTTTTTCCCCCATCTGTAATTTACTTTTAAACCCTACGAAAGTGAATTCTGCTCATGGCAGTTTCTTCCATTAACTGAACTTGACTTTTTATGAATTAAAATTTTTTTTTCATACTTCGGAATCCGATTAGGGTAAGTTAGCTGAAAGAATTTTTTTTTCCTTCGAAGAAAAACCTAATGAGGAAAAATAATCTTAAGTTGTCAGAAAAAATAATCTTAAATTGTAGGTAGATAATTGGTAAGATTAAGATAGTAAATAAAAAAGATGACTCTGTCCTGAAGAAAATTGAACCTTATATTAAATGCTATTTTCTAAGTTGAATTACAAAATGTTTTAGGTTCTAAATAGTTGAAATAATGTGAATTAATATTTCAAAAGTAAACAGTTATTTTGTAAGCGAATATTATTCTGTTGAATATTTTCATTGAAAATAAATCGGGTAACTCAGAGTGCCATTTTAATATAAAAGAAAGGATGCAATAAAAGCAATGATGCTAAAAAGGTAATGCACGATGACGATGAAGGATGCAAATGAAGGTGAAACATATGGCGAAATAAATTTGTGGAAATCATTAAGAGATACTTCCCCAAAATTAGAAATCAATAAAATGGAAAAACAATTAACCAAAGGCATACAGTGATGTTATTCCTAATTTTAGGTGCAGTGAATGAATGAAAAGGCAAAATGTGTTGAGACATTACCATGAACGACTCTTTCTCAGCAGTTGTTGCCATTTTTTTCAGACCGAATCGAAACTTCAAACTTTAATTGATGAACTAACATTAGGACTAGAAAATTCCCTCTAAATGTTTGCGAAAACGAAATCTACGAAAACACGTCTGGAAAATATCTCTAATTGTAGAAAGATAATGCTTTCGTTCTTCATTCACAAGAAATTTACTCTTCGTAGAATTACTGCTGCATGAACGTACAGTTTATGCTTAGCGGCATCTTAAAAAGTAACAAAACTGAGGTAAGATACTGCAGGATTAGAATAAATGTAGGAAAGGGTTTCTCATAGAGTTATTACCTGTGACAAAAATAGTTGCTATTTTTTAAAAATAAAATCAAAATCAAAATTTTCAGTGAATGAGCTCATATTCCCCTAGGTAATAACTACATGCATCCTTTTGTGCATAGAATAAAACACTAATTTTGCGAATGGTCATGTAACATATAACATTTCTTTAATACAAAGCTCTATAATGTGATAGAGAAAATAAATTCGGATGCATTACAGTGATATTAAGTATTAGCATGCTTTTACTTAATTTAGCTTTGATAATCTAAGAACTATCTATTATATGCATAGCTAAGAGTTTTTCTCACAGATGGTCCCTGTGATAATATTTTTTGGCTTATATGTATTTATATATGAAACATTAAAAAAATTAGATGATCTTTTATTTGCAAACTATAGGCATATTTTTGCTTTTATCACCTCTACAATCACAATGAAATATTTTTTTGGTTGGAAATTAAAATCAAGCCAGTATAGTAACATTTTATGGCGCTCTGGCATCCAATAGTGTCTTTACAGCCCATTCAGTGAGACGGGCATGCACTTCACCATATGTTTACCCATTTATAATTCACTGGTCTTTGCTATTTCGTTAAAATTTTTCGAATATGTTTTGAAGTTTATTGTTTTATAGAAAAAGCATTTTTTATAGTAAATACTGCTTGATAAAAGGCATATATATATATAACTGATTCGCTTAAGCGAAATTTTAAGTCAAGATTTATACTAATTGATATTCTTCGAGTAGTACATGGTGGCCATAAAATAACTTTCCTTGTTTGGAACCGTATACATCTAAAATGAATGAACGAAATGGAACTACATTTCATATGAAGAATTTGAAAGGCATGGAAAGATAAATTCCATAGAAAAAAAATAGTACCAAAAGTTGCCGACAGGGAAAATACTGGCGCTGTGGAAGTATAGTTATGAATGAATTCATAAAACTTACAGAAAAGAATCTTTTATTCATCAATATTAATTAAGGTCCCCTGGACGCCGTGCAAAATTTTCAATATTTTGACCTTCCTTGTTTACAACATACTGCATATGATATATGGCGTTCTCCACTGCTGCGTGTAAACTGTCAGTTTTGATGTTTCTAACAGCTTGTCTTATGTTCTTTTTCAAGATAAGCAAGTTTGGAACGCTACCAGGGTACAGTACCAACACAGCCAAACGTCACACGGGGTGATAACCGGGAATCAGGACGTCATCCCATTTGAAAATATTGACTGATAGCTCTCTCAGTTTCGAAATGCTATCGTGAAACGCTCTGTACTGTACGATGAATACGTTGTCCTGTTCCATATTGCATAAAAATTATTGAATTCAAGCATTTTCTTTACTGCAATTGCGGAATCACAAAAGTCTGAAGCATTTGCCGATATTTTTTGCCATTAATGGTGCAGGTAATAGAACCCATTTGAGTGAAATTATCCCAAAAATATAATCCAATTATGAAATTGGCCGTGAACTCGCACTACATGGTCATATTTTGGGAATGCCATGACATTTCTTAGATCCCTGTGGGATGTTCACGCACCCAAATATGGCAGATCTGTGTATCGACAGACCCATTCAAATAAAAATGAACCTCATCTCATCGCAATATTTTCCAAGAGTAAGCAATGTCAACCTCCTTTCGGGCAAGTTTCGAAATTGCTTAAGTACAGCCACGACATTACATTATCTAGTGCAGAATCGATTTAAGCAGTAAAGTATATTGAAGTACGGTAGAACCCATATTAAGAACGCATCAACACTCTCAAAAACACATCAATAGTCAACAATGAACTGCTAACAGATCGTTTGCTTTTCTTTTTTTACAAGGAATATATGCAGCTGTTGTCATGCAAGCACTAGAAATTTTACGCAACTCATCTCGATATGCAAATTTCCGAGTTCGTACTTGACAGCAGTGCCAGTATTTCTCCTGTTGGTACTATTTTTTTAAAATTTTTTTTACGGAATTTATCTTTCTATGTTTTTCACAGTCTGCATATGAATTGCAGTTCCATATCGCTCATACGTTTCAGCTTCCGATGCCGCCAAACTGGAAAGATTATTTTATGGACACTCTGTTCTATCAAAATTAGTTTTTGTGGCATTTAACCCCAACAAACATACATTTATAATCTTCACAATCTAAAAGGACCAAAAGTCTTTCGCAAAAATAATTTTCATAGACAGATTTTCAAAACTAGGGGACTTTTATTTGAAAACGTGAACACTAACTTTTAAATTGAGATTAATGTTATTTAATTTCCCTTTTATCAAATACAATGGTAAATGGGATTGAAATAATTTTTTGATGTATATTCTAAGAATTCTTTTAATGAAAACACTTGTTTCAAATATTATAATGCAAAATTAATTTTATTATATACTTTCTAAGCCTAAATGAATATACTCAGAATACATTTTTAAGGAAACGTCAAGCTTCTCTTTTGAAGGTACATTCTGCTGTAAAGATAATACTTTGAAACTTTGAAGTCTGCGTAATAAAAAATGAAGTCGAATTTCTCGTGAGAAAACTTATATTAATATTTGATAAATATAATAAAGCACCAGAACAGAATGTCTTGAATCTTGAAAAGAAATTTTCAGAATTCTGTAAATCTAATGTGACACATAGAAGTTCTAGAATGCCAGAGTTGTCCGTCTTTTCTTATCCTTTATTATGGTAAGTCGGGAATTCGATGTCATCATTAGAAATTGATTTAAGATTCGCATTTTGAATATTTCCGTGATTTTATTACATCTTACTCAAAGAATTAAAGGAATTAGAGAAATGTTTCTTTTTTATCTATATTCTGTCGAAAACTGTTAGAAATTAATAATTTTTTTATATTTTGCTATAAAAATGTATTGTTTTCAACGTTTATTGGCTAATACGTTAATATTATAACTACTTTTAACATAATTCAACATTTTGGAAAAAGATTAATAACAAATTACAAGTTTGTAAATATTGCAGAAGAATAGAAGCTTTGCTCAAATAAAATTATTATCTCTCTTTTCAGTTGCAATTGTTTAAAAAAAGTAAATATTTTATAATACTTTTATGAAATTTTCCAGTTTAAAATTGCAATATATTTGTTTAAAAGTGGAAATAGTTTATACAATCATGAATCTTATTTCAAAATAAATATGAAAATTATGAAATATTACCAAACGAATAACATAATAATAACAATAAGAACATAAATTTAAAATTTTTGATATATTTCGTTATTATAACACAAAGGCTATTGGATATGAATATATTAAAACTTCAACAAAAATATGAACTACTTTTAAACTAGTTTCTTTTCAACGAAACATTTTATTTAAGGAAAGTTTCTGCCTAAGCTTGACTTACATATTATTTACTTCGATATATTATGAAAGGCAATTTCTGCATGACTATGATTTTGAGAAATTTTTTTCCGTTAATATTAATTTTTTTGCTTTATTTTTCTCATTTATTGATGTTCCAAGAAAATCTATCGAGTTGTTGAAATTCTTCATGATAAGTGTTGACAGCATTTAGGGTAATATAAAAAGTAAAAACAGTTTCAAAAATATGTCCAGATGATGTGTCCAGTTTTTCAGAGAAACTGAAGCATTTTGATGAGAAATGAGTACTATGTATAATAATTCTGCGAAAACAACATTACAAACTTTATTGTAGCTTAGGATGATGATAAAATAATAAACATCGTTCATTCTTAATTTAAAACAATGGAAGAAAATCATCCGACTAAATTTGAAGAAACGATGAAACTTTTTGACTTCTATTGCAATAATTAATTAAATCTATTGCCAAAAATAAAACAAAAAAATTGAAAAAAAATCAGGAAAAAATTTTGTAAGAACTAAATATTTTATAATTTTAAAAATAACAAATAATAATTTTTAAACTGGGATAAAAAAGTTTTCTTTGGGATATTCTATAGAAGTAAGTTATTACGGGAAAAGCAAAAACCTTGGCTAATTTTTTTTCATAAAATTTTAATTAAAATTTTAAAAGTAATAACTTTTAGATACTCATTTTCTTTGATTATTGGTAAAAATTAACTTTATTAAAAAGAAAATTTTCTTAGTTTTTTTGAATTGGTATTTTCATTTTCTGCTATATATCAATAGTTCGACTTCATAAAGTAACTCTATAATGAAAATAGTTAACTGGATATTTAACTATTCTTTTATTATTCTTTATTGAAATAAAAATAATCACCCATCAACCAATCAATATGCATCGTTATAAAATTAAATAGCTACACACATGCATGAATCAAATATGCACTCACTAGTTATTAATTTTAATTGTTATAGAATGAACTTTTTGTTTTAAAAATTCTTTTAGTGAAGCCACTTGATTTTTTTTAACAAATCATTATTTAGTCACCTTCCTAATCGATAAAAAAAAAGAGAATATTTTAAAGCTGAGTTATAGATAAAATTTGAATACTTTTTTGTGCTTTCTTTTTCTTTGAGTTTCTAATTAGGTAGTTAAAAGCTTTAAAGTAAGTTAAAGAGATAATGGGAAAGTTTTAATTAGTATCAATAGACGTCCTTTCTTTTTCCATTTTACCCATTTTATGAATAAGAACTTTTTAAAAAAGTTACTTCGTTTTTATCATATCACGATTTATTGTCTCGGTATTATTTGACAAAAAGAGGAAGTTATTACCAGATAGTGGCAAGATTTTAAAAAGCCTATGAAGTTTCGACGTGATTCATTTCTTACTTAAAAGTTTTTTGAATCCTATGAGAGTGTTCATAAATGAATAAAAGGAACAAAAAATCAGCATAACTCAATTCAAATGATCTATTTATAATTTAATATTCATATCTTTTAAGTAATTCAGAATTGAAATGATTTTAAAGTGCGATAATCGTCATAGAAATCTTTTTATTTAAAAATGACATTCCTGAGGTTTCTGTAAAATTAATGGTTTTCAGATTTAAAAATAAAGCTATAATTACATAAGATACTTATTTTTTACAAAAAAGGAATAAACGGCATTAACTATGAAAGGTTATGCTAAAATGGATTTCCTTTAAGAATAAGTAGATATCACCGCAGGGTATATTAAAAATCTTGAGATAAGTTTTTAAAAGTATTATCCATAATAGGATTCATCAAAAATTATTCTTTTAAATCATTCGACACATCAATAGGTTTCATATTTTAAAAGTAACATGTAATGATGCTCCGTTGCTTAAGGCTGTAATATTCAGTAATGCCGACGAGGCTTTTTAAGAAAGAAAGGGAGGATTTTAGTTTAAGAATTTTTTTCAAAGCTTAGATTTCTGAAAGTTCTTGAAAAGATGAAAAAAAAAAAAAAAGAATATTTTTCTACGTTATTTCAAATAAAAGCCACATCTTAGGCAATCTTAAAACAGTTACATAATTCTTGAAATTCGATATTTCCTTTTTTGAAAATCCAAAATGAAATATGCAAATTAACAAGTTGAGAGAATATTAATCATCACGATGAATGGTTATGATGATTTATTACAATATGAATCATATCATATGTCCAATGATCTTGTTAGACCGACAAGTAAAAATCCTTTTAAAAACAATTAAATTAAAAATTTCGATTAAATTAAAAACCACTTTCATTTCATAATACAGTTTTTTAAAAAACTGCAAAAATTCAAAATATTAGGATTGACATAAAATATCGCAAGAAATTTTCACTTCTAATTCTATAAATATACTACGAATTCTCAAGTAAACGTAAATTAACCCTATGTGGAAATTTTCCAGACTCGGTTATCATTGAATTAAAAACATAGTTTAGAATTCATTTATTGTATTAATCAATATCAAGAACTTATTTATGAACTTCTTCCTTTTGAAGGATTTTGTAATATCCATTTTAATTGTAAACTAATCGCCTTCGGGGACCAGTTGTTCGTTCATCTTATTTATAGCACAAATTTAGACATGCTAACTAATTATGATAAATTAAATTCTAATTGATCCAAATAAAAGTACTATTTTAAATTATAATTCTACAAAAATTATAAAATACCATTATTTATTAACTGCATACAAAAATGGCAAAGTTAATACTGTTCGTTCAGTATCCTGTGATTACCATTTTCTGACGATTCTAACTCACTAACGAGGGGACGCTGAAGGATGTGTGCCTTTCCGGAATTTACTTTATTGTTTAATGTAAACTTCTCCTCCGTTCATCTTTCCTCTCACCTCTATCATGTCGAATTAAACTCATCCTAAAGCATGTGCAAAAGCATGGAGGGTTTTAGAATCCGTTAACAAAAATAAAAGAAATTGGCTCAGTCGTTGAGGTTTTGTTTCGTTTCAAGATTTTATTTGGAATGTGTGTGATACATAATTTTGTACCACGCACGCACACGCACACACACACACACACACACACACACGCGCGCGCGCGCGCACGCACGCACGCACGCACGCACGCACACACACACACACACACACACACACACACACACACACATCTTTATTATTAGAACAGATTAGTTGCCTTTGGGGTCATCTGGTTCCCGAGGGATATTGGTTAAATTTAGTTTCAGATAAATCATTTAGATATAATTTTATTTGCATGATTCGAGTCAAATTTTCAGATATTAATGCCATTTCATTTAAATGTTTTAAACATGTTCTCCTTATTTTTAATTCAGATCTATCCTATAACATCATGGCGCTATTAAAAATGTAAAATTGAAACAAAAAAATTGTCTTTTTAATGATACCAGCTGTGCAAATTCTTCCTGTATTTTGATAATTAAAAAATCATTTTTTGCCTAATTTCTGATACAATTTTTTAGACTGTCCATGAATTTAAACTATTTTCATTGAGCCTTGAAATGTTTTATAGCGCGGCTTCCTTCCATTGTTGGAAACTTGGGGATAATGATCATGTTTAATATTTGCTTCGTTTTCAAACTAAATAAAAAAAAAAAAACAAAGTTGCAATACCGCGAAATATAGGAAGAAATTGAGGTACACATTTAAAGTTTTTAATTACTCTAAAATGTAATGAGACTGGTCTTCATTAGAAATTTTTGTGTTCGCAATGAGCAAAACATACGCGTGACAATTAAAATAACGCAGCTTTAATATTTGGGAATTTGGGACATCGTAGACAGAAAGAAAAACATTATAGCTAAACGAATCAGGGGCGTAAAGTTGCATCTAAACAATTTAACTGAAATGAAATATAATCAGTATCCTCGACGAATCAGTTAATCTCCAAAGACTACTAGCATTAAATACTAGCTGCCATTGTCATTGGTTCTCCAGGTTGAATGCTTGCTAAACTTTTCAATTAAATAATGGATGTTACTTGCCTCTTAATAGCTTTTTCAGTAAAATATTTTTGGTTTCCTATTTTTTATAGTCATATATAAAATTTTTTATTTTTTAGATAACCATATTAGGTTTTTTAGATAACCATATATTTTTGTGTGATAATATTTTCAAAAGTTATAGCAGAAAACCCTCTTAAGCTTAATTTTTAATTAATTAAAAGAGGTATTGTGTAATGTAATTTAAAAAAAGTATACATGTGTGAAATTTGGTAACTGTAGATTAAATTGTCTAAACTATAGAGTGCAAACCCACACACGCCCTCCCCCTTCCCCCTACGCGCACCTTTATTATTAGTATAGATATAGATCTGAAATTACTGCCACATCTAGTGAAAGCTAAGCTCGTTTCAAAATAATTTAAAGTTTTAAAAATGTTTTTCAATATATATATATATACATATATATTAAAAAGTCAGATTTACATTAGTAATATTGATTAAATTGGAAATGATATTAATAAAAGCGCCCAGTAGCCAAAAATATTTGAGCATAGATTTTGTTTGATAATTTTTAGAGTAATCAATATAAATTAAAATATTACTTTAAGTTATTTAAGACTTCCAAAAAAATAAGTTGAGCTCGTGTACTTATCAAAAAAATTTCTTTAAAACCATATAATAAATATTTTTGGAAACATTTTTTCCGTATCATTTCATTCTTAGATAGTTTATTAAATCTACGCAGATTTATTATAGTTTGAAAATATATTCCTATAAATCTGGTAGTCAGTAAAAGCAGTTGGATTCTTAGAATATTAAAGTGATCGATAATTCTCAAGAAACTAAATTTTTTCATATTATACCTATTAGTTTTCAATATTTTCAGGAAATGACTTTTGGATCTTATATATGGGAATGGGAAGGAGAAATTTAAAAGGAAAAAATAAATAAAGAAGGAAAGAAAAGAAAATCTCAAGATCAAATGTTAAGACACATGCAAAAAAATTTTTGATGTACATGTAAACTTTCGAATTTGGCATATTTTTAAAACCCGAAGCATAAATTATTTGCGCGCACCGAATTACTGGCTTGTCGTGTTTGTGGGCTTTCTTTAATGGCGGATAACTCAAAATGAAATTTAGCATGAATAATTGGAAATTTTTCGTTGCAATTTAATATCTAAAAGAACGAATTTTCTGCGCCATTTAATATTGGGGAGAACCTGACAGATATTAATAGCATGTTTGTTCATCTTTCATTAGTAATTTAGAGCCAAAAAATTTAATTTCAGCTAATAAATAAGTGTAATATAAATTCCAGAATTGTACGATAAAAGATTATTTTATTGTGAATTAAAAATCTTAAGTTCCTTGAAATCTGGGGATTTTGCTGAAATACTATATTGGCGGAAACTTTATCTGATGAGAAATAAGTTTTTTTTTCTCACAGAAATAGTATTGCGCACAGAATTTAACGAAGTTTATTTGCTTATTTAGAGATCCCAAAATTATTCAGAGTTCAAATGTAATCTTTCTGTAAGAGAACTATGAGTAACCTTATCCTTCTTTAAGGATTTGTTATCTGTCGTTATCGTATTGGTTGTCTAGTATATTTTGTGTTCGAGCTTAAATTGATATTTGAGGTATTATTCTAATAATTTTAGTTATTTTCAATGTTTTTTAAATTAGTGTGAATTAGAACCAAGTCTCGGCAACAACTGTTCATAGCCAACAGCTGGAAAAGGCAAATTTGATTAGTCAGATTGTCAAGTTCGAAACCGCAATTGTTTTTCCTTTTTATTACATTTATTTATGATTGAGATATTTGAAAGTTCATGTTGTTATAGTTTTTAAATAAACAAAAACCGGTTGGAAAGTACAAAAATTCTGTTGGATAGTTTTGGAACACCCATATCACAGCCTTTGATTCGACACCCTCGAATTTTCTTCTGTTTGGATCCATAAAGCCCCATCTCGGCGATCAAAAGTTTTAGTTTGATTTGGGCCAGCAGCATTCTATGAGACCTGGACATTCAAACTGATCCCTCTCTGGGACAAATGCCTCAACGTCAATGTCAGCTATGCCAAAAAGTGACTTCTTTGTAGAATGTATGAATGATTATATAACAAAGATGCAGCTAAGGCGTGGCCTTAGAGTATATTATGTTTGGGCAGGCAACAATAATCATTGAAGTGATTAATTGTTTTTCTAAAAATAATTGAAATTGATAAATGAACTGGATTTATAAAACAAAGTTAGCATAGAAATGGCTTTTATCAAAACACTTTTTAAAAAAAAATTAGGCTTGGAACTTTTTTGTAATAAATGGTAAGATTATTTTAACACTAATAATATAACAACTCGTCTACATATTCTTCATAGACAGAGCGTCTTAAAAATTCGAAGTCACAGTTTTTGCTGAAGTAATTTAATGGAAGAGCAATTTAATGTTTAGAGCAATAAGTCTCTTTTACAAAATTATTACAGTGCTAATTCCAGATCTTTGCATAACTCAATTATTAATTCAGAAATCCATAAAAATATCTGAAAATATTGTTTGTACAAAAACTAGGTTTGGTACAAACTGGGTTTGCGTTAAAATAAGTAAACCAGCTGAATGGTAGAATTTCACTGCCCTTGCCGATACCGATTTGTAAATAAATGTTTTAATGTATTAAAAGTTGCACAAATTGTGCAGAGAAGTACGACAGAGCATTATTAAGAAACGCACATAATTTTGCTCACAATAATAAAAAATATAATCAGAAATCAATGGAAGAGAAATGAAAGTATCACCAATTTATTACTTTTTGGCATAGCTGACATTCAGGCATTTGTCCCAGAGATGGATCAGTTTGAAAGTCCAGATCTCATAGAATGCTGCTGGCCCAAATCAAACTAAAACTTTTGATCGCCGACATAGGACTTTATGGATCCAAACAGAAGAAAATTCGAGCGTGTCAAATCAAAGGCTGTGAGATGGGTGTTCCAAAGCTATCCAACGGAATTTTTGTACTTTCCAACCGGTTTTTCAGATAGATTTATAAGAGCCGATGGCATTCTATGAGATCAAGCTATTCAAACTCATCCATCACTGGAATTAATATCTAGATACGAATGGCAATTATGCCGTAAAATAATAAACTTGTAATATATCCATTTCTATTTCATATTGTTGTGAATTATATTTTCGTATAATTTTGTACACATTTATGTGAGTTACTTATTGATACCCCTTCATATTTCTTTTTCCGATACAATTTCCTTTGAATTCTTCAACTATCTGTAATGGTTTCATTTCCAAATTTTATTTTCAGTACTGGAGAGTTTAAGTTTAAGGATCGGATACAATTGAAAATTTATTGTACAAGGGACTGCTGTTAGTTAAATTCTACGAGTGTCAATCATCTTTTTTTTTTCGTGTTATATAATATTGAAAGGGGATTCCATCTCAATGGCGTTTTCGACATAAGATTAGAATATAGAAGTCTTACGATGTTTTTTCCAAAATATTCTGCACTTAGCTTTAAAATGGAGTGAAATTAAGCCTGAATCTCTAAGTGTCTTTATGGCAACTCATAAAAATAAGTTTTGATAATTTAGGTTTGGATTTGCTATCACTTTTTTAAAATTTACTTTAAATAAATGTACTTATATGTTTAAGAGCAAACAATAAATGTTTTATGACATCATGTAACTCTGCATCTTTAATGTGAGGTTCCCAAGTTGCCAAATGTAAGAAATGATTAATTTAGGCAAATTCATTTATGCAGCGTCATCCAAGTGTGATCAAAACCCTCCCTATAGCGGAGAAGGAAAAACATCTATTTAAGAATCTCCGACGAGTTATGGCTCATGCTTCTTTAGAGGGCACATTTCATTTTTAAGACAACAAATAAAAATTTGTTCTTAAAAGGTCGTCTAGATTCATTCCTTTCAGGTATGAAATTTCATATAATATTTCAGGAGTTTATTTAATTTTTATTTCGTTTTTAGTTTATAAAAATAAATCGTTCTCATTATAGAACTCGATTTTTTAAGAAAATTAAAGTTTAACAAATTTAATCTAAAATTTTAAAATTACATATTTTAGCCAATCGTGAAAGAAACAATGGTAACCTCGGTGATAAAATTTCAACTCTCAGCTTGCAATAATTTTATTTTGTTTTGTATAGGTCTTTAAAAAAATTCAGAGCGGTGCGTGCAGTTGTTATGGTAACAGTAACCTTACACCTTAAAATTAATGATGGAACGAGATTTTTCCACCAGCAGCATTCTACAATTACTTTCTAGAGAAATTCAGTCGATGCAAAATACTCAAAATAAGCGAAGAAGTGTTCTGAATACTTTAATTTAGTTCAAAATTTATTTCAATTTTACTTCAGAATGTAGCTTGTTTCACTTCAACAAAATGTATCGATTTTTCAGGGAAGTGGAGATTTCATAGTACATTTAAATAAGAAATTCATTGATGTATATTTCATAATTTTCCTTACCAACAAGTTTTGTGCGCAGAGCCATATAATGGAAACATAATAATTCAGATAAATAGCAAATACGTGTTCATGCTATGATATTTATAACAATTTATTCAAACTATAAAATATAAATTTCCGGTACAAGTAATCTGTTAAAAAGGGAATCAAGTATGAAATTTTATAAATTGTTGATTTAAAATTTGTGATTTGATTTTTTGTTACTTGATGAATCATGAAGAACAATAATAGGAACCTTACAAAATAAAAAGTTAATAAAAATCAGTAAAACCTCAATCTAAATATTAATAAACATCTTCTGAAGCTCGATTATCTCGTTTTCTATGAAAAAAATGTTCATTACAAAATTTGGATTAATATAAAAAGACAATTGTTGAAATTATGATAGAAATTTTAATGTGTCAAAATTATATTTCAAATGTATTATTATCTTTTATTTATTTGAAATGAATCGACTTTTGCAAGTATTTAAAAGTTAAGCTTTTCCTGGAATATCCTTAAAAATATAAACCGAATGGAACTAATCCAGATGACTTTGATAAACCTGATTAATTTTTTTCCAAAGATAGTACAAGATTATGAAGGAGAATGTCATTTTAAATATTTATTTATGATGAATGGCAACAAACAGAAACACTTATGATAAATCATTGGAAAAAGATTGCTTAATTTTTTTTTGTTCATATAATTCTGGTAAAAATAGCATTGTTTTGCTTGTTTACAAGACACTGGCAATGCCTGAGACATACATTTTGTATACCTGTACTATGCAAAGAATGATTCCATTTTGATATTACAGTGGACATTTCATTGTAAATTAACCCTTAACTGGGGAGGTACGGCTTAGGAGACCGCATTTTCTCTACACTCAATTTAAATTTTCTAATAAAAGTATTAATATGAAAATCTGGTAATATATTGTGCAAATGTTTTTCATGATTTATAAAATGTTTAAGAAATTTTTCAAAATATATTATCATTGAAAACAGTACTTGCGTTGGAACATATATTTTCTTCTCAAATTTCTTCAACAATTATATGGAAAAAAAAATGTTCCTTTTCTTGTTGACATCATTGGTTTTCGAGGACATTTTAAATATACAGGTTAAGTACAAGTATAAAAATCAACCTATAAATTCTGTAGATATTTCTCTTGGCATATTGATATATTTTAGAAATTTTTCAAAATACATTATCACTAGACATATTAGTTATATTTGAGCATACATATCAGAATCAACCGAATGAGAACTTTCATCGAAATCGTCGAAATTATCATCATCACTAAAATCACTTTCTGCTTCATTTAAAAGTCTCTGGAGCTCTGCTTTATAATGAGGATCAGTAGGTTGGATGATGTTTCGAGCATAAAGTTTTAGAGTTATCTACTTAGCCTTGTATAAAACCGGAACACTAAAAAGGAGGTGTGGTCTCACAGACGTCGCACTAAGAAATAGTTAAAATATTTAAAAGAGCATCCTCTGAAGTTGGCTGAAAAAGTACACGTGTAGTGAAGTTCACGAAAAAGGAAGCTACAGGATCAATCCATTCGATTAAGCTTAAAACAGATGACAGAAAGTCCATCTTTAGTGGTCTGACAGACCGCACTTCCCCAGTTGAGGATTAAACAAAGAACCACCTGGTCGTAAACTTATTTGGGCATGGTGCAAGTAATTACTAGAAGAGGATTCGTTATACACACAAATCTCCTTTAAAGATTAAATGAAATAAATAAAAATGTCGAGTTTATCCAAATTGCTTTTGTACATGCCCATAGGAAATCCACAAATGGAAGAATCAGGGAGATTGGATTCTGTAACCAACAGTATTGTTTGAAACATAAAATCAATATCTGCTATTCGTCAAGATTTAAAAAAAATTGAAATGTTTCAGTAATTAGTTCAATAACCAGACTAATTACTTCGCTTATGGCAAGAAATGGACTTCTGCTTCAATGTTTGGCACATAAAAAAATGGAACATATTGAATGCAAGGAATGAAATTTTGAACTGACTTCTATTCAGTAATACAGCATACGTATCTTTATCTACTGTAGTTCATAAAATATAAATATTAAAAGTCTGCTATTCTTTCTGAATAATCCTTGCATTGGCAGTTTGTGTAAACATTTTACATTTAATGTTTCTCATCGAACAATTAATTTAATGTTCATCATTTAATTAATATTCACATATGCCCATAATTTATCAAAATACCAAGAAATAAGAAGCTCTAAGTGATATTCCATTTATTCTTTCCCTTACAACATAGCTTAAAACTAGAAAAGAATATGTAATAACAGCAAATCTAATTACCCAGATAATCATCACCCCAGTTCTACTGAATAAATTTGGACTTTATAATAACCCTGACTGTCTTTTCTGTAATCAAGAAAATGACACTGAACATATTCTCGAGCACTGTTTGAAGTATTCTACTCAAAGCTAGCCCTCTTTCAATCACCAAGAAATTTCCTACCTTAAAATTCTGATCCAAAAAAGAGTTTTTCATAAGTGCTTTCTTCAAATTTTTTCTCGTTCATTGAAGTTTTTGGATATTCATAATTCTCACTCTCTATCATTAGGGGATGACAGCTTTTTCTGCTAAAAATTCCAGTTTATCCATTTTAATAATAATAATATACACTAATAATAAATACTGTATATTTTCAGTGGCAGGAATTATCTCATCTGAATGCATACTTATCAATTCCTTGTGGTTATTATATTGAGAAAATACAGCCAGCTTATCTAACTATCCTAAGTAAGTTTATCTTCATAACTATTTTGATACTCTTTCTAATTCAGCTAAAATCGTTAATCAAATAAGAAGTTCGTTAATATATCTTCCAAAGTAGGAAGAATATCTGTCTATGGGGGATATCTGTCATGTGTTTTGTGGATAGATAAGTGGACAGAGGACAGCCGTGGCTCTTGACAATATTCATATGATGGTACTGGCTTACAATTTATGGGAAAACCCAATGAATAGTTCAAGCCGAAAAACTATTACCAGCTCTAAATAGTTGTTTATGTATAAGATCTAAATATATAAAATTTTAATTCATTCATAAATATGACGCTATATATGGACTTTTGCAAATTACAGACGTAACTTTCTTTCATGAATGCAATTTTTTTATGATACCCTTTAAGGTTTGGGGATTGTTTCCAGATTTCAATACATTTTCAACAGATCCAAAATTTTTCCATTATTTTATGACAGCAAACAGGGTCTAATGACTTAATTAAGCAAATTCTGTTGTTGTTGTTTCTTATGGCACTTTTAATGGACTACCCGCTGTTACGAAGACAGCGACTTTAAGCCGATGGGGGAGCGTCTCTTGTTTTTATAGTAGCGCCAACTGGGGCCAAGAGTATGACTTTGCTACTTACACATCACTCATTCGCTTGCACAATCCCTTTTTACAGGAGGGCACATTCACAAATAGAACAACGGAAGAACAACCATGCCCAAACCGTGACTCGAACCCAGGACACCCAGATCACGGGGAAGACGCGCTACCTCTATTGCAGGATGTCGGCAAGCAAATTCTAAAATAGTTTTGACGATTTTATCATCTCTGAAATATTATATTCAAATTATAATATAATTTGTTTAACTTTGTAGCATCAGACCATGTTCACTTACAGACAAGCAAATAAATATGCCTAAAATAGTAGAAATTTCAAAATGCAGACGTTAATATTCAAAACATATCTGGAAAAAAATTTGAATATAACTTCTAAAAATCTTGGAATTTAAAAGATTCAAGTTGCGTAAATGTAATGATCTCAAATATATAGCCCAAAATTCCTCACTTATGACTGCTGTATAACTGTTCCCAAAGTTATCAAGGCTGCATAATATTTTCCTGATTTATATTCAGTTTAAATTGTATAACATGAGCAGAAGGAAAAAAAAAGATCTTGAAGTAGTATTAATAACGAAAGAAACCGAACACACACACACATACACGCACGCACAGAGACATTGCACCAAGTATTAAAATTTTTTGATTACTTACACATTTTTTTGTTGAATGTTCAAAGTGTCCGATTATTTATGTGTGATTATTTTTAACACTTTATCTATAAATTAGTTTTTTGTGTTCAAAAAAGGTACTGAATTTATTTTTATTAATCGTTAATTTCCTGATGTCTAATTAGACTGATTTTGCAAACAATAAATTGGATCATGTTAAAAATTTTATCAGTAGCTTGTATCAGTATAAAATGTTTTTATCAGTAGTTTGGACTTAGGTCTTTTTTTGCGATTCACCAAAAGAGTTAACGCAGAAAGTGAAAAGAACACTTATCCTGATTTCTTTGTTCGGCGTATTTTCCGTTTTTGCTGTCATTTTCCGATGCTGATTTCCGTTTTGTTTTTGAATTGTAATATTATGCTTTAATTCGATAATTTAAAATGTTTCTACATATTTCTCTGTAAAAAAATAAAATTTTCTCATCCATTTATTATTTCAAACTTATTTTAGTGAAATCAAAAACTGATTGGCCTAGGAGTTTTTGCACTTTATTACATGAATAGAGTTAAAGTACTTAAAATATTCCAGAAAAGTTAGGCTAAACCTGCAATAATTTCAAATGAGAATAACATATTTTAGAATCTCTGCTTTTCTTAAAATTATTGGTTTAATGAAAAACTTAATAGTGTTTGTTTTATCGAATATAGATTTAATGTATTATTTAATCAAAAATTGATAAATTTTCATTAATATTAGCAAATGTATAAGCAAACATTTATCTTAGGAGATTTTTAAATTCACTAAAAGAGAGAAGTAAAAAATGGATTTTACATTAATTTCAATAAAATTCAATTTAAAGCAAAATACTGTTAAATCTTATACTGAATTTTATTCAGAAAAGTTTCATTTCATATATTATTAATAATATTCTGATATATTATTAATGATACTAAAATTATAATTTAGCATTAACAGAGGAAACATTTCTTCTATAAACCGTAGATATAGTTTCCAACAGATATTTCTGTTTTTACACTTCGATATTTACATTCTCTTTTTTAAAGGATAAAGGGATTTAAAATTCGCATTCAACGGAAAACATGAGAACCTTTCATCTTATTCTAAAGAAACACTACTTTATCTATCTGAAAAGCTATCTGGATGTTGAAGGATAATATAGCATAAAGATAAGACGACTCTCCGGAATCCCTCTTATAAATCATGTCTATTTCCTACCACAACATGCTATAAAATCCATCTTTTTCTTTAAGAGCTTTACGGATTTTGCTGTCGAGTACAGGATATTTTTCGAACTTCATAAAAATGTCCCTGATAACATCTTGGGATTTCCTGCAGATATAGTAAACAATAAATTGTGTTCATTGAAAGATAACAAGTAGATTTGGTTTAAAAAGAGATGGTATTACACAGCATTGAAATATTGTTTTTTTTTATTATTTCGTTGTTTTATAATATAAAATTTGAAAATTATTATTTTTAACATTTTTTTATATTTCTAATTTATTACTCAGTTCATCTATAAACGATTACTTTTAGTATAATTCTAGAGGACTTTGATGATCAACTAGTCAGAAGGAATATTGATTATTTTTAATTTAATCTTTTTATGGATAATGTTATGTTTATGGTTCTCTTAAGAAAGAGGAATTTACTTGATGAAGGGAAATTCCATACCGTCATAGTGTCATTAAAAATCTTAATATCTGAATATTTTACTTCGAATTATATAATTATATGTTATTTTTTTGTGGGTATGCCATTTCCTTTTTTGAATCTTCATCAGAATCATTATAGAAGAAAATTAAATATTTGACGGAATAATAAATAATGTTTCAATTTTTAACATAAAAATGATATCCATTGTACAAAATCATACAAAAATACAAAAATTATGAAATAATCAGTACTTAATAAAAGTATCAAAATCCAGAAAAGAAATAGTAAGTAAGATGCATTATTAAAAAGAAAATTTTTGATATTTGAATTTTGTAAAAATCAAATTTTTATAACAGTTTTGGCGGTAAAGTATTAAATTTTTTCAGAATATTTAATGAATTAAGATACTAATTTAGGTTTAAACTTAATTGTTTTGAGGTGCATTTTTTGTCTTCTAAAGAATATCCGTGCTGAATTTAGTAGATCTATGTGTAATGATTTGCCCTATAAAGTGCAGATGCACACATGCAAATACATCCTTATACAAGTATAGAGTCGAAATAAATAAATATGTGAATTTTCAAATGAGGATTTTACTTAAAAATATTAATACATTTTTTTAAAACAAAGCAAGCAACCAATCCATATGCAAATTTTAAATAAATAGAAAATAGAAAAAAATGAAATGGAACAAACTGCAATAATTATAATAATTAAACACTTTCTTAGCAACAGATCAAAATTGCTTTTGCAAGAATTAAACATGATTTCAGTACACAGTTTTTCGATCAAATAAATACTTATAATGCTCTTCAGCTTCTTATTTCATCATTTTTAATATCTTATTAAAGTTAATAGTGGATATAAATTATTTTACATCATACAGTCAAGAAATTCTAATCCATTGAAAGTCTAAACGCATAAAATGTGTTTAAATTTGTTTGTGGAAATATTAATATCTACTAATAATAAAAATGAATGTGTCTGTATGTGTGTGGTAGCTCTCTATAGCCCAGATTGTTTCTCTAAGAGATGCCAAATTTAGTGCATATATGTACACTTCGGGGAATGGGAAGAGAATTTCTGAAGAGAGTTTTTAAAATTTTTAATTTTAATAAAATAAAATTAAGCAGCGAGATTTTGATGTTTTTCAACCATAACTGACAAAATTATTCAAGCACAAAATTGACGTTTTCGTTATCCTAAAGTACAAAAAAAATCTTTGCAATGATACTAAATTAATATTTGTGCAATTTTTTTTCTGAATTTTGTTAATATTTTAAAAATATTTTTTTACGTAATCTTTATCAACAGATTACTTTTTTGCCTTAAAATTCAAACGATTTTCATTGTTTCATCAAATATTTAATAGCTTGCTTTTCTTCATTCGTTGAAAACTGATGAAAGAAGGACCCTTTTAATATCCCTTTAACATACTAGATGAATTTACAATTTATAAAATAGATTTTCTGTAAATTTATGCGTTTAATCGTCTATGATATAATGGGACTGGTCTGTATTAGAAATGTTCATATACACAATATGCAGATGCAAGGCAATTAAAATAACACAGCTTTGAAGTTTTAGAACTTAGGGTTAGACATGAAGTTATATCTAATCATTTCAATCATGAATTGAAATGAAATATAATCAATATCTTCGACGAAGCAGTTGGTCGCCAAAGGAAACTAGTATGAAATACAGCTAAAACTAACTAACAATATTTGTAATTACCTCTTTCTTGGCAGTAGATCAAAAGCCATATATCGAGAATTAAAGAAATGTGCTTTTATAACTAATTTTTCAATCATAATATAATTTTGTTTCGGTCTTCTTTGCTTTTCATATCTCTTTATAATAAATAGTCAATACAAATTACTTTGAATCACTGAGTTATGGGAAGTTATATTATTATATAAAGGAGGCTTTAATAAATCATGTTGTCGTTTCTGAGTTTGCCACTTTTACTGTAGATGCAGTACGGACATTTTTATCTTTTTATTTCAGACAAAGATTTAAGTATTCAAAAATACGAAGAAAACTTTTCAATTTCTTTGACAAAGTAGCATAATTAATCATTTGAGCATTAATCTAATCCCAGAAGATAACACGGATGCCAATAACATATAACTTTAGGAATGACTTTGTTATTTTCTGAACTAGGTTTGTCATATTCATTTGTTAGTTTTAAAAGAATAAAACAAAAGAACAAACAATTAACAGATATTATTCTTCATCATTGGTAATAAAAAGAATACAATAAAATCATTATAATGCTTAATACATTTTTGCCAAATAAAAGAAGATTGCATCTCATTCTTTTCGTGTCCGTGCTTTTATTGACATTGGCTTTACAAGGTAGACCTGAACCATCTAATTTAGCACAAATGCATTTTTGAAGGTAAAAAGTGTAACTGGAACAATTTGTTTGAAATAATAAATTGAATTTTTATTAATTAAAAGTTTAACAGTAATTTTTTATAGTAGAAAAATATAATTAATTACATTTTTTCTACTATAACTTCCGAAAATATCATACTATTCTCATATTTTTTAAATTCAAAAAAATTATCTTTATAATGATATAGAATTATCATATATTCTAAAAATACCTTTATTCAAAATTTGCAGCAAAGTAATTCTTTATTGAATGAAATTCATCCAGTTTTGATTATTCCATCAAATATGTAATTACATGTTTTCTTCAGCTGTTAAAAACCAATGAATGAAAATATGTTTAATATCTTTATGTTATTGAACAATTTCGTTAAATGTTTTCTTTTATTATTGTATTTCATTCAATTATTTTTGTGGAATTTAAATAAAGCTATTTAATATACTGAACAAATTAGGAAATAAATCCGATGTGCTGCATGCTGATACTTGAAGTTATTTAATACTTCATCAGCATGTTTCAACGTAATTAATAGACAACATAACAATCCCTTCAATTTATTGCCGAAAAAAAAACAATTCGCGAGAAGTAAGTAAGTACAATTACAGCAACACCAAAGATAATATTCAATTGGATGTTAAATAATTTAAATCATTATTATTTCCACTCTTGGTTTCGTCATGAGACTTTACTCTGTCGGGAAGATTCATGGTTATTAGGAGCAGAACAGAAGTAAAAAAATAAGACTAATTTATGTTTATTTCAAGCTCAACGATAAAAGAAAATACTTAGTTAAAAGACACCATGAATGGCAGGTTATGCATAAAAAATTTAATTGAAATTGACAACAACTAATATTCTAAGGAAATATTACTAGTATTCGAACAATTGGTACGTTAGAGGGGATTGGTAAATGATCAAAGAGAAAAAAAAAGTTTTGCCAGAAAGAAAACAAAATTAAAATGTTAGAAAATATCCTTTCCGTAGTTTATGTTATTGAAATGTATCATGCTTGTGAAATCAGAAACTACAAAAATTTAAAGAAAAAATACTTTGAGAAACAATTCGAAGTCTTTTTTCTACGAGACAACCCGCCGCTCCCCTCCAAAAGCGAGTAATATTTTACTTTAATCTTTTTTCACTCTTTTTATCTTAGCTATAAAATAACTATTTTTTTTATCCTCGCTTAAAGTGGTTGAAGCGCTGGGAAAAGTGTTGGATTAGTTTGCCGTGCTTTTTTTAATCTTATCTCGTAAAAGCTTCTCGGAGTTTTATCGTTAACATAAAGACAATGGTAGTTGAATTAACGGTGAAACTGCAGCACAGTAGTTCATTATTTTGGACTTTTGTCACCTAGCAGTGATGGCGTTAGTGTTTTATTTCTACCTAACAAAAGAAATTAGGTTCGCGACAGCCTCTAAAGTTGTCGTAAAAAAGTTTTAGACCACTGTCTAGATAGCCCAGAATTTCATGAAAGATATTAACATTTTCACAATGTTATCCTTTGTTCAATTAATTTGTAGTTAATCTGTTTTGAATTTTACTTTTTGACACAATTTTTTTGATTTTATGGAGATAGCATATTTTTTCAATAACATGAAACAAACCTCCAAAGAAGAGAACTTTATATATAAAAAGAAGTATAAAGTAATTTTAAAAAATGTCTTTTTTGTTCAATAAACAATTTCTATTAAATCACGTGAACTAAAATTAAAGAAGTATTTACTTATTAATTATCTAGCCAAGCTAGGAATCCTTTTAAACGAATGGAAAATAAAATTTTATAATATTATTCATCAGGCAGTTTCGATTTTTTTTAAGGCAAAATATGCCAAAATAAACTATAAAATTAATTAAAAAATATATAGAAAAGTATATTAAAATTTTTTTAAAAAACATTTTTTATAGCATTTAAGTTTTATTTTATAAAAGCGTTCTTTCTTTTATTTTTTAGGTAGACACATTGCTTGAGAGTACAGAAAAACAATTGCAAAATTTAAAATTAGATTACATGTTTCAATAATTCATAGATTTTCTTTTATCCTATATAATTTCCAAAAAGTGTGCTTTCTTGCAATAATTTCTCTTTTTATTCGTCATATTATTTTATATATATAGTAATTGCAAGTTGAATAAAAATATTATCGGTAAGACTTTTTTTTTGTATAGTCACAGTCGGAATCTATAGCTTTCTTCTTTCTGTAAAAATACTGACTAAATAATGAAATCTCATTTCGCCAAAAAATTTGTTCTCCTTCAGGAGATTGTGCTGAGATAATATTACATATATTTAATAATTATTTCGCACATTTTATTTTCCTGACTACTATAATGAGGTTTATAAAACAAGAAGTTATTTTGTTCAAGTAAAATACTGAGAATGTTTCCATTTTTAGAATGAGTTCAGGAATTTTAATTAATGTTAAAAATGTAAAATATATGTTTCAATAATTCGATCTAATAGCATTTTTTTCCTGAACTATAAATTTTCATCTTCATTTCCATGATAAAAGAGTTTTCAGATACTGATTTCTTCTTCTCTTCCACTACTTTCCATAGTCATGGTGGATTTCTGCTTAGAAAGAACTCCTTTATCAGATAAGGCACAATAATCCATAGGCGTAACATAAGGACTCTTCGCAAGAATATGCTGAAAAGATTATATGCCATCAAAAACATAACTTGTAAAAAAACCAAGTCTCGCAACTCAGTTCGTCTATCGTAAAAAGTTGTGAGATCCATGTAATACCAAGTCGGTCAATTTATTCAGTCTTTACTTAAGGGTCCTTCTGTCTTAAGTTATTACGTAATTAGCTAATTTAAAAACATCTTATAGTAACCATATCAATATTAAAAATCTTTTATGGTTAAAATAAATAGATTGACTTGGCTTCTCGGTGAACTTCGGGATGAGACCCCATTGCATGAAATCACAATGTATCTTTACATTAAATTAGATTACATTAACATATTATATTAAATTAGATTCTTTAGTGCGAATGCCAAGTCAATCTACTTATTTTAACCATAAAAATTTTTTAATATTGATATGGTTACTATAAGATGTTTTAAAGTTAGCTGATTACGTAATAAGACAGAAGGACCCTTAAGTAGGGACTGAATAAATTGACCGACTTGGTATTACATGGATCTCACAACTTTTTACGATAGACGAACTGAGTTGCGAGACTTGGTTTTTTTACAAGTTATGTTTTTGATGGCATCTCATTTCTTTTTGTATGTAGTCTTCCTCTTTTTCTTTTCCGCTACTACTTCTTGAGCTTCAGCTACCTTTTTTTCTTAAATCCCCCTCCCTGCCTCTATGGGTTTTTCTCGTAAGCTTTGATGTTACAATTTTTGACAAGTCTGGATGATAAATGCTTCTTAGTCTGTTGTATTCACAAATTGAGGATTCCTGTTCTTTAATACTTCCAAAGTCGACATTAATTAGATGTAAGCCCTCCAGACTTGTAACTCTCGAAAGTGCCACATAAGCTTGACCGGATGTGAATACTGCAGAACCTATATCAATCAGTGCATTATTTAGACTTATGCTTTGACTTTTGTGTATGGTTATAGCATAGGCTATACATATGGGAAACTTTTCGCGATGAACATAAGCTCTATTAATAATTTCAAATTTAGTTTTGACCGGACTAAGTTCGTTAAAATGTTCTTTATTTAATGTAATGTACATTTTCTTAATTATTTTTGTATTTTCCGGATCAACCTTTACTCTTTGCACTATACCGATAGAACCATTAACTAAACCAAGACTCACGTCAAGACTTTTTCTCCTATTTTTATAATTATGTTCTTTTCGAGGCCTGCAGTCATAGAAGCATCGTCTTCATATTTTTTATGCATTCACAGTCTCTTTTTATTAGGTATCTGGGGCAATCTGTGCTATCTACAGCTGTAAGTTTTATTTCGGGATGTGGAAGAAATTTAAGCATTGCTTTATTTAATTGTTGACACATGTTTTTTGTAGGTAATAAGCAAACGGTATCATCAGGAAGTTTCGAGAGGTGTTCAATTATTTCAATTAATCTGTTTTCATTTGAATTGGATTTGAGAGTTATTAATCTAGTCGAGAGTAAGTCGCAGTCTTTTTCTGTAGTCACAACTAATCTTATTCTATTTAGCATTTCAACAATGTTAGAATCATTGAGCTGTCGCATGTTAATTGTAAGTTCATCGTATATGAACAGCTCAATCCACAGATTCGGTATACTGAGGGAACCTAACAATTTGTTAGCTTCAGCAGTTGATAGTTTTTCAAAAGGTGACTTTTCTCTTACCGGCGGAAGCTGTAAGAGATCTCCGAAAACTACAAGATGATTTTTTTCAAACCACCCATTCTGACCGTCGCTTGTGTCGAATATTTCAGATAAGCGTAAATGAATATACGTTAAAGTAACATTGGATATCATCGACACTTCGTCTATGATAAACCACACTACTTCTTTCAAATCTGATCTCTGAGCACTTCATCAGGAAGTGGCTTGTACTTCGGTGTTTGCTTGTGTTCTACAGGTAGCTGCAATAGTCTATGTAAAGTCAATCCATTCACATTGAATGCGGCTATTCCTGTTGGAGCACTAACTGCCACTTTTTTGTCTAAATACGTCTTAACCCAAACTTTCAGAGTTTTTATTAAAAAGCTCTTTCCAGTGCCACCAGTTCCACTCACAAAACAGCGTAAAACGTCAGCATTATTATCAGTTGTGTCCATTTTATTTGTGACCATATCGAAGACTTTTTTTGATCGGCATTAAGTTTTGGTATCATACTTTGAAGATCAGTTTGCTCTTCTCCTACCAGGTTGATTCTCTGAAAGTCACCAATTACGTTTGCAGCTACCACAACTTCAAATTGAATTATTTCAAATTAGATATTGTTACAAACCTGTAATTTTGCTTCCCATTGAGAATAGTGTGATCATAAAAAAGACCGTTTTATATTAATCTGTATTGGATACTGTCGCATGTAGAGCCAGTGATCCCAGAGCTTGGTGGCAAACTTGGCGACCATTTGGCGACTTGGCGACGAATGTGCCGACAAAATAGATAATGCTCGAAACATTGAGAAATTTATAGATCCGACCATTATTACACGCATATTTTAGTTTTTCCTTGATTTATACACTAAACACTAATTGCATTCTAAATTTAAAGCTTCTATGTCTGCTAGAAGTGTCTTAGAGTTTTGATGATCGGTCAGTCAATCAGTCAGTCAGTGACAAAATTCGCAAACTTTGACGAGTTATAATTCTTAAACTACTAGTTCAAATTTAATGAAATTTGAAATGTACAGTGTTTGTATAATACCTGCTTGGTTTCTGAAAATTCAGGCTTCTAATTTTATTCACAACGAAGTTATAGGGGGTCGAAAATGGCCTGAACTGCTTCGAGAAAAGGATGGTACGGCGTGCCGCTTGTTTTTGCTTGACTTGGCAGGGGCACTGCCGTGCCCTCAGATGTAAAATCAATACCTGTCTCAGTTTCATTTTTTTTCAAAGAATGTAGTGCTAATTCGAAACATGACCTGTAATTTTATCTTGATGAAGTTTTACTCCTTGAAAATCAATGGAACGAAAAAATGGAATTCTTTCGATAGTATGTCACTTTTCTTATTTTTATTTTCCTATTGTAGGGGAGCCCTGCTGCAATCATAAAACTCTTACAGGAACATTCTTTGCATTAATTGAACCATTTCTGTAATTTTGTTTCTTGTTTTTGATAGTAAATAGGCCTATTATTCTCGCAATAGTTTAGGTAAATCCATTCTTCACCAAGGGTCGCAATTCATTTCCCGTAAAATAATTTTCATACAGAGTTCTATAATTGCTATGCTGTAATCCACATGCCTCGGAAAAAGCTGATTAACATTATGTATTTTTGTTTTCTTTTAATTTTAAATTTTAGTTTGTTATTTTACTTATTGTTTCTACAGGGGCATTTAAAAACTTTGCAACTAATACCTGTGCTGGTTTATTCTCTTTTGTTACCAGTCATTTCACTTCAAAAATATTTATATCAGTGCGTATCTTTTTTTTTTTTTT
>JAPMOR010068707.1:101124-147305 GCA_026543865.1 Argiope aurantia | reverse complement strand
ACACTTTCATTCCAAATTAAATAATTGTAACGATTCATATCAAATAAAATTTTGATTGTGTGGAAAATTCTCAGTTAACTATTTAGAACTCTTTAGTGCATATTCATTCAGCTCGCGAGAGTTTAATCGTATTAAATGATAGTTTACATATTTGTAAGACAAAAATTAAAGGACTGATTAGTCAAAAGATGTATATTATAAGATTAAATATTTTGAATTCAACCCTTAGAAAAGAAAAACTTGTGAATTTATTAATATTTGAACCGATTCAACAAGAATGATAGAACGAAAATTATTTAGATATTTCCTTTGTGAGTACTAATAAGCATTTTAATTGAAATTTTTTTCATTGTATTAAAATAATACAATTCTAAAAATGTCTATACATGAATTACAGTTACTTCTTTCATGTTGAGAAAAACTGCGATTTTAAAGAACTTTGACAATACAAAAATTTCAAAACACAAACTTCTAAGAACCAATTTAAAACAAGAAGCATTGAAAAAGAATGCATTTTTCTATTTTGAAGAGTTGAAAGGAATATGTGCTTACATTTTTTTGGAAACTTTAATCCAGAACATTACAAAAAGATGATTCAATTCTACTTTTTAAAAACAATTTTTAAATAAAAGTACTTCTAACCATTTTATTGTTAAAATTTCTTTTTCTATACTATTTCCCTTTAAATAATTTTCTTTCCATCTTCTTACTTGAGTTGAAATTTATCTACTCTTCTGCATACAAAATACTTATTTTCTTATTTCTTCCTTAAACGGGACGGCTTTTCAGAACTCTCTCAAAACTGTGTTACTTTTTTCTGTAGAATTATCCAGAATGTGAGTATCTGGGATAAAATAACTAGGAGGGCAACATTTCTGAAATACCGGACATCACTCCCATCCACCTCTTTAGCTCAGCGCATATATCTATTCAACAACATGCAGAAGCCGCTCTCGCTTTCAGGATTATGAAGATTTCGCTGCTGGGCTCCGGATATTTTTGAGTCAAACAGGAGTAACAAAAAAAAAAAAAATCCTCTGAAAGAAGAGTTACTGAGGACACTTTGGGAGATAGAGGATATGCAGCTATTACTAAGCAAAGGGATGTCTGCTTATTTTGGGAGATATGATAAATATATATTGAAAAAAGAAAATATATATACCTTCTTCGGATTTGATTGGGTGATGTTAAAAATAAAATTAATAAGAATTTACTGTGTGGACTTCCTGTATTTACATTAAATATCCCCATTTTGAATACACAAACATTGTGTTCTGGTTTTCTGGTTCAAATGGACAGAATGTTTCTTGTAAACAATACTTTCATTTTCAATTTTCGCACAAAATTAATGGAACAATTTTTTTTGTCTTTAAGAAACTATTCGACTTAAAACAAAACATTTTTATACATATTTATCCACATTTAATTCGAGAAGGTAAAAAAAATGTATAAATGTCAGAAACTTCTATTTGTTACATAAAATAAAAATTATATTAGATAAATTTTGTTTTATTTATCAGATATTAGGAAATAAAATTAGCAACTGAAAAATAATAAAAATCAAATTTTTATTAATTATTAATAATTATTTATTAAACATAATTTATAAATATTAACGGTTATAACTATTATTAAATATAATTTTTAATATATTTATTTATATTTATGAAATATTTTCCATATTAAAAATAATATTAGCAATTAAGGCACAATAAATATCATATTCCTTTCTATGTTTATGCCGCATATATATGAACAAAATTACCTGCTTATGACTAAATTTAAAATGTATTAAAATTTTCTCACCTAAAAGTATATTTTGTAGTTACCACATTTCATGCATATATTTTGAATTTTTTTTTAAATATATGCTATCTGACATATACATACATCAGCGATCTCATTTTCTTCTTGCCCTCGCCAAGTTCTGTGTTTCATCAGTAGAATTTTCAAATCTTTCAATTGCCCTAGCGCACTTAATCTAATTTAGTCGCAGCTTTGAAATGAAAGCACCAATACGGTTTTGTATCAATGCTTTAATGTACCCAGAGCTTCAATAAGAATTCACGTCTTTGCTGCGCTTTTTATCCTATTAGGATTTCTACTGGAAATAGTATATATTCATTCATAGTTGAAATATTGTGGAGGTATGGATTGATTCCACCACTGACATGTTCAGAACTTCAGAACACTATGGCATTTAAATAAGAACAAGGATTACATTATTTAATAAAAAACAAGAACAAATTTAGAAAATTAACAGAACAAGTAGTAGTAGTTTGTTCAAGCTGGGAAAGAAATATTAAATTCTTGCTGATCAGATTACATAGAGGGTAGTAATATAACCCCCATCCCCATAATATGTCCCCATGTGGTCATTTCTTGTATTGTCTATATAAAGAATATTAGACAATGCAATAAATGACCATATTTTCTTTTTTTCTTAGTGTGAAATCAGTATTTTAAATATCATTTTTACTTAGATAATATGTATAACATTGATCATTTGTACTTTTTTTAGAATTATAATCAAGAATTGCTTGCGGTTTTTTAGGATCTGAAGTATCAATTTCTTTTTCAAAATGTATTCTTACTTTCGGGTATACATGACACAGGCTTTGTGTGGAATAGTTGGTGAACACAAATATAAATGAATAAATTTCCTTGGTTTTAGTTTGGAGCAATTCATGAAGAATGGATAGTTGGTTTCTTTTCATTATTCCAATCACAGTTATATGCCTTTTTAGTAAAATCTGTCCAAGCGTATATGAAGAAATGAAATTGTCACATGTTATATTATATAGTCACATGTTATACTGGATAGCTTGTTTCTTCTCATTATCCAAATCATAGTTATATTCTTTTTAGTAAAATCTTGCCAAGCGTATATGAATAAATGAAATTGTCACATGTTATATTATTAGAGAATTCAAACTTTGTCATATTTTGCTAATTTTTGTGCTGTTGTGCTTGATGGATAGTTTCCTTTGAATGAAATGAAATGATCATCAATGGTCACATACGCATTGGGATTAAAATGTTTTGAAAATATATCCACACAAATATCCGAAACATTTCTGGATCATCAAATCTCTAAACTCGTGATATAAGGATAAATCTTTGGAAACTCATCAAGGCCCTTAAAATGGTTCTCTTTTCTTCTGCATTCTACAACCTTTCTATACATTTATAGGAAGATTTGAATACACCAAAAATTAAACTTATAAAGGCAATGAATTTAGTACTATCATTTTCTTTCCACTTAACTTATTCCTAAACACAAGTTTTCTTTGTATTTTTGAGTTCACATCCCAAATATACCTTTTCAAGATCACAATTTTTTCGATGTCCTTTGTATTAAACAATCTATAATGACACAGTTCATCAAGAATTCTTAAAGTAACGTTTCCAGCAGATCCAGGTATTAGATTCAAAATATCCTTCGAGGAAAGTTTTACCTGTTTTAAAAGAAAGTTTACTTCTATATTGAATCCATTATCTTTGGTCAAATAGATGTAATCTATAAATTCAATTTCTCTTGATTTCTTATCGTCATTCGAACAGAATGCAGAAAGTTAAAAACTGTGATAGAAAATCACACTTTTGAACCGTCTGCATTTTCTTCGGCATCTTAACGGTCTGCATCGTGAGAATTCAGAGTCAATTTCTTCGTTATCTGAAACAGCTTGTAACATACCATGGATTTCTTTTTCAATTAAAGATCTACCCATTCTTGAACTAATAAAAAATAATTTTATAAGTTGAAATTGGCACAGGAATTAATAATTACACAAAGCTCTCAGGTCATTTTCAAAACTGCGACGCTTTTCCAAGGAAAAAGGAAATCCACTCAAAAAACTTTTTAACGCTTCTGTTTGGTTATGACATTTATACTCTCCAGACAGTCTGTGGAGAAATATTTGACAGAAATTCCCTCAAACAATCTTTTGGAACTTCCCACTGATTCTGAATGTCGATGTCTAGACTTTCTGTCACCATTACACTTTTCCAGCAATAAAATCTAACCATAAAAAATATTATAAATATACGTAGATCTATATTTGTAATATATATTAGCAATAAATATATTTTCGATTTATAAATATATATATTCTTCATATTTCAGAAGAGAAAAGTGTACCTTTACATTTTAAATGTATGTGTTTTAGCATAAGGACTCGAACAAGAGTATACTTATATATAATATAAGAGAGTACTTATATATAATATATATTTAAATATATATTATATATAAGTATAATATATTAATAGAAAGTGGCAGATAATATTAATAGAAAGTGGCAGATAATATTAATAATTTAAGTTTACATTGTATTTAATTTCTTGATAGTTTTTCGCCATAGTTTTTCAAAAGATGATGTTTCAAAATCCGATTAAATCAAAAATTTCGAATCATTTAGTTTTATTCTAAACAAAGAAAATGCTTTAGAAATTAAAAATAGTACACGAGATATTTAAAAAAAACTTGTCGTTTTAATCGAAAGCAGTAATTTTAGATTTATAAACATGTGTCATGTACCATGATGCAATAATTTTGTTATTATTTCAAAATGCTCAAGAATTTCAAATTTTTAAAAAATGCTATTGAACACAGATGACTTCCCAGAATAAATGAACCCAGTAAGCTTATGTTCGGCAAGGGTATATATGGGCTTTTACATCTTTTTTGTTTAGAAAAAGGAATCCAAACAAACGCATAATTAGTTAAAACTTATATTTAACTAGTTGATACATCCTGGATTGCTCGGGTTTATTTCAGTTATATTAACATCCCGTTTAAAACAACTATTAGGGATAATTTAGAATGGATATCGTAATTTAGAACTGCGATCAAAAGATGAAAATGACAGAGTTGGAATCTCGTTTACAAATTTATAAACCAACGAGACAACATCAGACCACTATGGATTTAACGTGCACCAGATCCGCGTACATGGCTACTACTCACGACTTTCTTCATCCATTTAGAGGGGTAAAAAGAAGCAGAGGAAAGATTTAAAAAAATGTTAAATTAATTAACTAGAATAATATTTTTAAATTTATTGATTTAAAGTTAAATCGAGCATTCATGATGTTATATTAATTTTTAAGAAACACTTTCTTGTATCTGTAACTGAAATTAAAATCTCTTTCTGCTCATTTAGAGGGACATTCAAAATGAACTTCTAAACGACAACATAGGAAATTAGGAAGATTTTCTGATCTGATTGTTTCATATCATTAATCGATAATTAATTATCTGTCAGGATTTTTGCAACTTTTGATGTTCAGTTGTAGCGATTTTAGAAGTATTTTTAAAATAAAATATTTTTCTTGAAAAATTAATTTCTAGAACTGCAATGCCGAATTAAAATAAATCTCATCTATAATTATTATGATTGCTACAATTTATGGGGCTTAAATAAAAAATGGAGCCTCATATTTTAAAAGAGCCTTTATATTTTAGCTCAACAAGAGTTCCAATTATAAAAATAATGATGTGGCCATAGGAACCAAAATTTGATGCTATTTTAAGTAATAATGATGGTGGTTTCATTTTAGATATCTGATAAAAATTTGTGAATGCTTAACTTCCATTTTTATGAATACCACAGGAAGTAATTCTTTTCGTGGATTTAAGAATCTTCAAATGAAAAATGGAAATTACTCTCAAGCTTAGCAAACTTTAGTTTTTTAAACATGACTTTTTTGCTTGAAAGGTAAATGTCATATATAAGAACAAAGAAATGATTTTAAACAGACTGAGTAATGGGTTATTAAAAATTATACTTCTAAAGATAATTCCATTACATAAATTTTCTTCGTGCCCGTTAAAAAGAAATTTCTTTGAATGAAAGCTGATTTTTTCATGGTTAAAATTTGAGCCTTAGAGAAGCACAGCAAAAAACTATTTTACTAACTATTTTTGTATCATACTTGAAGAAGTCTTATTATAAAAGTTCTTTTATTGTCTTTTGTGGAAGAATCTGAAGCTTTGGAGCGGCACGTTTTTGGATTAGTTTACTGCAGCTTCTTTGTTTTTAATTCAATCTCGTAAAAGCTTTTAGGAGTTTTATCGTTGCCATAAAACAGTGACAACTTGGATTAATGGCGAGGACACAGCAATAACTGTTCATTATTTTCGATTTTTGTCACTCAACAGTCAGTATTTTCCTGTTTTATTGTGACAAGTAAAAGAAACGATTTTTTAAAAAATAAAACCAGAGGCCGGGTAAAGTGCAAAAATTTTATGAGTATTGTTAATAATCGAAGACATAAAAATAAACGAAAAATAGATTATATGTGATATGGTACACTTATGAGCTTTAAGATTATGACGTATCTGTAAGCTATTGATTTTTTAAATGTTTTATAGATTCAAGATATTCTATTTAAGGTATCTGACTAGGTTTGGAGGGAATTTAAAAAATAACAATATATTTTAATGTTTATCTGATGTTTCTTATTAATATAAGGATAAAATGAGGAATAAAAGTGAAATTAGTCAAATAAATGTGTAGCGTTTAAAGAAAAAACATATTTTGTTGTAAACTTTAGCATTTATTTACATAAACTAAGATTGCTCTATAGAAAAAAAGTGTTAGATCTTATCTTAGAGTGTAACTATTATCTTATCCAAAAATAAATTTTTGTGCATAACATTGGAAATTAGCTATGAAATTTGGGAATATTTTTTAGCAAGATTTGCATAAAACATTCATAAATCCACTTCTAGAGTATTCAGCATTAATTCATTACATCCTGCATAGCATAATGAGCACTAAATATAAATTTTATTAAGATATCTGTACTATCTTTGAGATATGACGGCACTCGTACAGTAGAATTATGGAAAAACTCATTCTTCAGAAAATGCATTAAAAATTTGTAAATATTTATAAATAAGTATAATTTCCATGTCAATAGTTTGCTAAACATTTGCTTCTAATTGACATAGAGATAAAATAAAGATACCACTGGAAACAGAAACATGCCTATTTTTTAAAACTGCAAAAAAATAAAATAAAAATGTAAAATTTTATTCAAATTTATGGTTTTAACCTAGTCAGATACCTTGAGGGAAGAAAAATCCTTAGTTTAGATGTTTTTTGATAGCTAACAACCATGTGAATCTTTTGTGGAAGCTAACAAAACGCATATAATTTAAAAAACTTTTCAGGAAATTGTAAATGAAACTTACAGAAATTAAAGCAATGTTTCATTGACGGCAAATTCAGAAATTGCAGAAGAAATTTATAGAAGATGAAATTTAGTAAAGAATTAAATTAAAAATCTTATATAACATGAAACCAATTGAATGAAGTAAAATACATAAAAAGTAAGAAAAGAAATAAAAAGATATAAATTAAAAATTTATCTTTCTAATAACTAATAAACATAAATAATATCAAATATTAGACAAAAAATAATAATTAATGCTAAATCTCACACAAATAATAATAATTGATACTAAATCTTATACAATACAAACTTATAAATTAATCTATTTAGTTATTAATATCAAATCTATTTCTCTTAACCATATTAATCAAAATAGAAATTAAAATGGCAAGAAGTTATTCAATTTATATTGCAATTTTTTAGATGTACTAATAAATCTAATTTTTTGTTTACTTGGAATATTAATAAAAAAAAAATTGAAAAAATAATGAAATATGTATATATAGTAAATTATTTTCTCCTGTTCCTTCATTTCAAAATCAGCACGAAATGTAAATTTTAAATTACTTTACTTTCATACTACTATTATTTAAAAATATTCAATAAGGTTATTTTAATAATGTGCTGAAATATATATAAATGAAATTTTAATTAATACCCTTTACAAATTCTGTCATGCTATTACTTTCATAATTTATTTTTAAATGCATAATTGAAAATGCTTATTAGAAGGAATGACCAATTATTTAATCAGGAAGGCGTATCGCTGAAAATACTAATTTTTGAAAAGATTATTTTTTTTGTTTAATGCATTGCTTGAAGGAGATTTTAATCTTCTGATCTTTATTAATTGTTTTAACTATTAATGAAAACAGACATTGATAAAAATTACACTTCTCTTTCAACTTTATATGAACTATCGTTTCTTAAACTAAAAACTAAACTCACCGACTTTGATTTTCCACTTATTACATGTCATCATTAAACTGAGTAAGTCATTAAGTGTGATTAATAATCAATTTTTTTCCTTTTACCAGAATGCTTTCGTCGAATTCTTTTTTTTTATCCGCATTTTTTTAGGAATGAAAAGTATTAGAGCCTAGAAAATCAATAAGTAGGAGATGTAAAAGATTAAAAAAACACACACACACACACATTGTGTGCTTGCTTACCGAACAAAAAATGCATCTAATGTCATTATGTGTGATACGTCGTATTTCAAAACAAAAGTCTAAAAAAATTTAAAAAAGAGAAGAAAGAAAATCAGCTGCGTTGGATTTTTTTCAGCGCGGAAACCAAATATCTTGCATTTTTCTTCCTTCATATACCGCTTTCATTCTTTTTATGCAAAGCTGTTTATTAGGAAATACAGATGAATAAAGAAAAATAGCTTATTTATTTCGATGATTATTTTTTGATGAAGCTTATTTTCAGTGATATTCAGTACTGTTTGTAGCAAAATGCAGTATGTGTTTACAATTAACACGTTAAACGCCATGCAAGTCACTCGTGACCGACTCCGTTGTCAGTTCACTGGCAATATAATTTTTATCTCAACTTTACATAAATTTGTGGTCGCTTTCATATTAAAAAAAATCAGTATCGCCAGCAAGACTAGAAGAAAGTCAAGATTAACAAATAATATGCTAATAAATACAAGCATTTTAACCTTCTGTTTTAAAGTAGAAGTTCTATTATTGATCACGATTCTAGTCCTAAACTGCTGAAATTTATTCCCTTTCATTATGCTTCTAGTCCCTTTTTTTCAATTGAAAAATTCCTTTTTGTTTCTGTTTTATTATATTTTCACAACAAAAATTTAATTGACGAAGATTTATTGCTTTGGCAAATTTTATTGATAGTGGTAATTCTAAATTTCAAATTGAAATTTATTATAAAACACATTTTTTAATTATTCAATTTTAATTGTGTGCAATTATTTTGGAAAAATTGATCTTTTATATACATTTCATGCTTTAATTTCAATAATAAAAGTCAAGGTTATTTAAAGTATCTAATAGAAAACAAGAAACCAGTTGAAATAACAACGAACAAACTAACAATAAAAGCTATTTGCAATGGAAATGTGTCTTAAAAATGCAGATCTAGAAATAACAGGGCATTGATTTTCGAAAACTCAAACTTGCTTATAATTCGCATCAACTATCAAATGCTCTCTAATTAATATGATGATCTATTTTCTACAAGTTACGATATAGTAAAGAAAGAATTATTAATCCATTTAGACAATATGAATCACATATGCAAATCATGGAGACGAAGTGAAATGAGAATGGACTTTGTCTTACTCATAAACACGATCGTATGTAAATATTGTATTCTAATATAGGTAGATATTTAGGTAATGAAATCAAAGTTAATTTAAAAGCTTAAAATGAAATTGTACTACATGTTCATTTTATAAAAGTAATTTCTCAAGCTATAAATTGATTTTAATATATTCCATTCGATAATAAAATAACACTTCAAGATGTAAGTAACCCCATAAATATTTTATTTTTTCATAATGAATTACAACAAAATTTTTTTCACTTATTGACTGGAAAAAGACATATTGCTACAGAACCGATGCCATAAAAAGTAATAAATCATCTTATTATCTCTGATTTTACCTTGTTTTTCGAAGATACACGAATATCATTTTTTCTCTTTGCTTGTAGTTTAACACGATAATGTATATTTGGAAAAGTAATGAAATAATAACTTAATATCCTATCACTAATAAAACCATAAATATCACGTTATTCATCATCCGTTATGAATCCATATTATTTAGCTGCGGAAAATAACCGAAAGGAAAATAAGAATCGTCTGCAGCTTTTATTGTCTGATAAATAAATTAATCTTGTGCTGCATTTTGTTAGATCTGTCATACATAAGAGACAATTTCATTTCCTTCAATATTTAAATTTTTATTGAGAAAGAAAAGATGCTTTTAGAAATATTAGAAAGCAAACAATGTAATTAAATTAGCAAGATTTCGAAAAGCTGGACACAAATGAAGAAAAATATTATTGCTTGAAAAGATAAATAAAGACTAAAAATTCCTTAAAACTTAATTTAATTCAAAATAAAATAGTGTCTCATTATTAGATGACAAATATTATTCTTAGATTAAAAAAATTGACAAAACTTGTCAAAATAATTTAATTGGAGATCATAAGAATAAAAAAAGAATTGAAAAATAAGAGGATGACATTTTTTTCTAAATCGCAATTGATCTCAAAATGAGCAGAGAAACCAATACAAATAGAGTCTAGCTTTACTGCAATCTTCCTTAAATTATTATTTTTATACCCCTCATAAAACGCTGTTTATTTTATCTCCTCAATGAGAATATTTGAAGCTTTTTAGATAATTTCTGGATTACTATGCTTTGTTTTTTCAACCTGAATGTGGTAAAAGCTTATGAATGAAGTAAATCACATTTTTACATAATTTCTCAATTTTTTATTTAATAATGTCTAATTAATCTATTTTTGAATACCTGGATCTCAAAATTCTTACTTTTTGAAAGACTTCTGGTATTTCAATATCACGAAATTAGTTTTTAAAATTCAAAATTAAAAAAAAATGAATGAAAGAAATGTTAAACTATTTTTAATACTGCTATTATTATTTAAATCAATGTGATACAACTAAGTAGATTCTCCTTTTCATCTTTAATAAGTTATATAAAAATTAATTAAGTAATACTGGTAAAAACTCATTATGCTTTTAAAATAAACGAAAACTAGCTTATTCATAAGATTTTAGTATTCAGACAATCAGATTTAATAAGTTATAATTAAATTATAATTATTATTATCTGAGTAAAGAAAAAATAGAAGATTTTGGAAATGAACAAAATGAATAAAACTTCAATTCAAAATCAAAAGATTAAAGCAAAAATAGAGAAATGACGAATGATTAAGATAAAGAAAAAAAGAAAGCAAGCAAAATATAAGATTTTATGACATACTCTCTAATTCCAGAAGCTGACACTAACTTTTAAACTAAGCAACTGTTTCCTTCCTGAATCTTTTTATATTGTAGTGAATAGCTTATAAGCCAGTTAACAGCTACGCTACCCGAGCAATTGCTTTTGTATCGTGGTCATGTTACTGGACTGTGAACCACAAGGTACCAGGTTCTATCCTCGCTCATCACAATCCGCCACAATATATATAACTTCAGAACTTGAGAGTAAATGTTTTAAAGTTTAGTGTTCATAAAAATTCATTCATTCGATGTTGAATATTAAAATGTTGCCATTGTTTGAACAAGAATATATTCCTCTATGTTATTGATAGAAAGATGCTAAAAAATTGTGCTTAAGTTTTAGATGAAATGACAATATTTTTTTTTGTTTGAAAAATTCACGGAAATAAGAGTATTTAGCTGCGAACAGTATTAGATTTTACTACAAAAACTCTTTTAAATTTAAAAATCATAAATACATTTGGCGTGCCTGTTGAAACGACCGAAATGAAGAATTGGAATTTTAAATTGTATGAAAGAAATTTTAGACAATATTGCAATATTTAATTATGCTAAATATTTGTCCTAACTTGCGACAAATTTTGATATTCTGGGATATAATAAATATAAAGATGTATACCATTTAAAGAACTGAATAGAAATTAAATGAAACGAATTTGATCTTCTTTTTCACCATTTACATCAAAACATTTACTTCGTGTTCTAAATATAATTCCAATAATTGCCAGCTCATGCTTATATGCTTATCTCCCCCGAATTTCCGAAATTAGTAAAAAGTTCTTATTGACGAAACTATTTATAGATATTTTAGCAATCTCTCTAAAAGGAATAAAGAGATGGCTAGAAAGTGATCAAATGACGGTTGAAATCGATATCTTATTCTCATAAACGAACTAATCTTCAATGAATAGAATATAAAAAAATCCATTCGTATTATTTTCTTTGTAATATAACTCGTAATTTTGCTCTTTGATTAAAGGAATGCTAGCTAAATAGTTTCAATTTTCTAATTTACCATCAGTTAGTTCAAAATGATGACCTATGTTAATTTATTTGCAAATAAAAATATACACCGTGCGAGAAAAATAAAGGAAAAGACACGATTTTATTAATTAATAATGAATAATTTTAAATACTATAAGCCTAAAATGGATTATAAAAGAATGATTTTTGAATAAGTATTCAGTCAAAGAAAAGGCGCACAATTTTTAACCAACGTAAGTAATAACGAAAAATGAATGAAATATTGGATAGTTAAAATCTTAGAGTATAGATGGCATATTCTACAATAAACTGAAGGAAAGATCCGATTGGAAATACCGTTACTTTACTTTCAACACAGTTTCAATGTCTTTGAAACGCAAATTATGACATTTATTTTTCATAAATTTAATGAAGTCACTTGAAGTTACATTTTTGTGTTCATACTTAAATCATTTCAAGGTTTTTTTTTGCTTTTCAAGTAATTTTACACTTTTTAAAGATACTCTTAAGTATTTTTTATTGCATTTTAATATATATATATTTTCTAGAAATATTGTTCGACTTGAATGGATTTCAAAATCTTTAACCAGTTTTATAAAAAACTTCTATCGAGTTTCATTGAGCATTATCACAGTGTTAATATTTGATAATTTAGGATTTTATAAATTTTAGGTTAATTTATTGTCTTTATAATAATATTCTATAATTTTATCGAACGCAAATGCCGGCTTCTTAGCCTAGAGGTAGAGCGTCTTCCCCGTGATCTGGGAGTTGTGGGCTCGAGGCCTGGTTAGGGCATGGCTATTCTTCGTCCTGTGTTCTATCTGTGAGGTGTGTGAAAGTGCCCCCCCCCCCTGTAAAAAGGGGTTGTGCAAGCGGATGTGTGTCATCTTCTCCAGCAGACTTCTACCCACTGGTGCTCTGGGGTCTTTACCCTCAGAAGGTACTGTACCCTCTCCCCTTTCCGCTGTAACGCTGACATGACATCATCATCATCCATTGTTAATGATTACTAACAATTTAAAACTCTCTCCACAAATACAGCCCGGTTTATAAATTAAGATGGATATAAATTTTGGGACTGTTTCATTGAAAAATTACATAGGAATGTCTAGTTCAAACCTTAATGAAAGTTATTTTTTAATAAAAAGCACTGAAATTTGAATCATCATCTACACAAGGACGACAGACTACATATAGATTAATTCTAATTATACTTTTCGTTGGCCATCAGTATAGGTTTTAAAAAGTTGTACTTCACCAAATTCTTGCTGTTGGTCTTTTTCTGACACATTTATAATTACATTCTGTATATTTTGCGTAACCAAAAGAAAAACACATGATTATAGTAAAACTAAAATTATTCACATTTAAGGAAATAAATTTATTTAAAATAGGTATATAACGGTATAAAGTTGTACTCCAAAAACTTATTTAAGTATGTAATAGCATTCATTCATGGGATAAATGCTAAACACTCATTTAATATATGTTTATAAAATGTAATATTTAAGGTTATTTCAGAGAACCCATTAATCCTGTTGTTATGCTTAAGCTTATATGACCAGAAGCATTTCTGAACTGCTCCGAAAATGCGACGTTATAAAGTGATTTTATTAATAAGGGTATTATGTTAATTAAGTACTTTACTTCTCACTTTTCCTTTAAGGATTTACATTATATTTTTGTAACCATTTTTAAATTGTATTAAAGTATTGTATTAACATAATGCTGGGGTAAATTTATTCCAATATTATTTTCTTTTGACGGTAGTTAAAATATTTCACTGTATTACTAATTCATCTAAAAAAGACAGAGAGAGAGAACTCCATCAAAGTATTCGCTTTTAAGTAATTGAAATCTACAGGGAAAAATTGGCCCAAGATAAATTGTTACTTGTTTGAGAGTTTTGGAAAAAATGTTTAAAAATTCAGCCAAAAGTTTTCTTTTATCTGCATAAACAGAGAAATATATAAAAAAACGTGACTTTATACAATGTGGAAGTTAAATATTAAATTGGAAGTCCCAATTTTAAATTCATTTACAGGCATTTTTGAGTCCTGTAAATTGAAATATAATTATTTTAAACACAATATATGTATTTCCTTCCGGATTTGTAGAAGATTAAGGAGTAGTTACTGTTTCCAAAAGACAAATTAAGGTCCATTTCTCTAATAAATGCGAAAAGTATTTTTAGAAACCTATAAGCATTAAGAAAGGGAAAAAAAAGATAATATAAATCGTTTAGCATCTGTGGTTCGGTGAATGTTTCACACATTTATCAAGAAAACGAAAGAATTATGTCTGAAATCTGGAAATAAACTAACTGTAAAGAAAAAATAGTTCGCTGAAAGCACTTACTGAAGTTAACTTAATCAACTCTTTAATCGAGTTGAGATCTTTCTTTCAAGTGCAAAATACACTGAAGGAATTATCATCGAGAATTATTATGGAATTATAATAGACTGAAATATATTAAATGGTTTTAATTTGTTTTTGAAATTGTAAGCTTTCTTTTCCAAAATGTCTTTTCAAATGTCTTTTTTTTATTATCGAGTTTTACCCATTATGCAAACACTGGGTATTTTCGAATTAAAACTAATCCTTTAACAGATTGTTAAACAATATTCACGTAGTTATTATATTACAGAATACTTGAAATTTTTAAAATAAAATAACCTTATACAAATAAATATTTGATGATGACCTTATAAATTATGATGTGTTTGTATTGAACATTATTGCAATTAGGATGAAAAATAACTGAAGCATTAATTAATCAGATCATTTAAAAATTAACTTTATCTTACAGCATTTATATAGTTTATATAAATATAGTTTGATACCTTCATATATTAATTCAAAATGAAAATTTCTTCACAAAAAAAAAGAGGAATTCTTCATAAGTATGTATTTCCATTGGAATAACTGGAATTTCTTTTAAGAGAAATTTCTTTTATAGAATAGATACTTCAATGAACATTTGATTAAAACATTCATTTCAAGATTATCCAGTAGATTAATCGTATTTCATTAACAAATAATGCAATGGAATGTACGAAGTATTTGAAATTAAATTTGCATTATGCAATTATAGACAACAAGAAAACATTTCTTAAACAATTCAGTAACTCAACAACAACAACAAAAAACTGCTTCAGAAAAGACAGAAGAATTCTGTGTATTTTCAACAAACAGAAACATGTTTTTCGTGCAATTACAATGTAAGGACTAAAAAGGTGATCATAAAAACATTCTATTGTTAACTTTGATTACTTTGAAAGTGTTTACTAATTCATTATAATATCTTGAACTAAATTAGAATACAAATGGTGCATAGTTTCTCTAAAACGTTGAAATGAATAATTAAATACCATTTTTTAAAACTACACAATTAAAAAAAATCTAAAAAGCAAGCTGAAATGAAAGTGGGTGAAACACTCAATGGATTGAATGTTATTGTTATTGAAGCTTAATGGATTGATTCTTATGAAGCTTAACAGAAGAATAAAAGAATTTTAAATTTGTTAAAATTATCCGAAAATAACATATTATTCTTCACATTTGTTCAATAACCAGTGGGGTGTTCAACTGGCATGCAGTTACTATTACTCGAAAATCGAATTTGTGTTTTAGACGGTTTTTTTTTTTCCAACTGAGTGAACCAAAATTTGATATAAAACTACAGTTCTTGTCATCAACATTAATCTCTCTCTCTCTCTCTCTCTCTCTCTCTCTCTATATATATATATATATATATATATACATATATATATATATACGTTATTGCGTTTTTAGTTATCGTATTTGCATGCATGTAAAAGTATATATGGACAGTAAGATATCTCTTTGACGGATATCGTTATAAGAAGATATAATATCACTTTAGAGATTATATCTTCTTTCGAAATTTTATACATCTAGCTTTCTTCGTTTTGTAGTTATTGAGTTCATCTATATTCAGACAGCCGTGCAGCCGTCTCTAATGTATCTCGCTGAAAATTTTATGGAAATATACAAATTCTATGTAATAGATCCTATACTAAATTTTATATTTTAAACTCAAAATGTTTGTAAAGTATCGTTGTCACATACAGACATAAAGAAAGATGTCATGACGGCAAAATTTGCTTTTCTAACTCGGGGAGATACGAAACGTGGAGATTCGTTAAAAACTTGAGTTCGAATGTTTTGACGATTGGAATACTTTTTCTATATTTCTGAAATAAGATCTCTATACATCCTATGCTAGAAAGTATAAACATCCTTAACAATAATAATTTTTAGTATAAAATACATTCACAGTGACAAACAATAGCAAAGTAATACATTTTTCGTAATTCAAGCTTTAGCAATGTAAAAGATGCACAGTTAAAATGTAAGCACAGTAAATGCTTACATTTTAATAACAGTAAAATAAGATCACAGTAAATGCACAGTAAAATAAGATCACAAATTATGGCCAAATATATATATTTTAAAACGATATAGAGAAACCGAATAGAAAAATCGCTGTCTTTAAAAATAGAGTTCTTTATTAATTTGATGATAGTGTAATATTATATATGGCAGTTATCTGTATAAAAGACCAACAGTTTGCTTGTTTTTGAATAACTGAAACTATAATTAAAATTTCAGAAACAAATTTCTCTAAAATAAATATTAAAACTTTTCAAAATAAATCCATGTTAAATCTAGGTCCAACAATATGACCTATAATATGCAAACAAGAATACCTTTCCATTCTAAATAAAGAAAAGGATTAACAATTGCAAGTGTCATTACTAAATATACACTAAAATATCGAAAAAATATATAATCTTTCCCTGTTTTTCAATCTTAAGGAAATATGGTGTACCTTACAGAAGAAACAACTATTCACAAGAAACTGTAAAGTATTTTTAATTCAAAGTTTTTCGAATTTCATCATAAATGTTAAAAAAGCGGAAAAAACAAACAAACAATATGCTGTGAAATTGCAAAAACATCTCAATACATCAAAGCTGGAAAACTGAGCCTCTAGAATTATGCGTAATCTTATTTCTATAAGAATGGTCATTTGTTTTATCATTATTTCTTTTAAATATTTGTAGACTGTTATGAGCATTATTATAATACAGAATATTCATAGAATTTATACATAAGAGTTCCTTACTTATATCTGTCATAATAAAAAAATGTAATACTCTCCAATTAATTCTTTCTTACATTATATTTCTTTTCTTCCGTCAAAATTATTTTTCAACAATCGTATCTTTTTACTTCTCAAAAAGTTTGCTTTCACCAATTATGTTACACCTATATCCTCACTTTAATGATTAATGCGAAGAAATATTTTAAAGCAATTTAACTTTTTGTCTGCATCTGAATCATTTTCAATTTATAAGGTATCATTTTCTGTCATTTTATCATGTGAGAACATGTTGCTGTTTTGGTTTGGGGTTTTTGAAGCCTCAAAATGCACGAGGGGAAGAGGAAAAATTGGTGATTTGTAGCTTTTGAGGCATCAGTTTTTTGCTCGATAAAATGCATTTTCGCTCAGTTTTTGGAGCTCGAATTATTATAAGATAAACAATAATAATAATAGTAACTAAATATCGACTCATGCGTATTCTGATAGTCGTGTGATTGTTTAAAACTAGTTAAAATTAGTTTTCAAGAGAAGAAATTCTGGTCTCGAGAAAAAATTTTAGAACTCGATTGATTTTGAGATGGCCAAAAACCATCTTTTTTCTAAATGTTGGTGATTGCGAAATATGAGTCATGTGCGAACATGATGTTTTTATGTCGCAATGATATCACGTGACTTAGAAAAATAACGTTCCCACAAGATAACTTGAAATTTGCGATAGCAGATTTCTATTTTTTTAAATTTATTATTGTTTATGATGCATGTTATATTATTCTTATCATCATTATTATAAATAAAGCACCATTGCCATATTTTTATTACATTTTATTATATATAAAACACTGACGTACGTTGCACAGAATTCGCTTTTATTTGTTTCTTAGTTTAATACCGAATACTTGGTAGTCTCAAATCAAGCAATTATGTCATCTTTTTCCTGTCTATAACGTGAAAAAAAATTATTTTTCATCACATTTATAAGTCAAATTTTGCCAATATATGTGAAGAACATTTAAATGTGAAAGATTTGATTTCATTGCAAAACCAAAGAATTGATAAAAAATATATTTTATTAATCAAGGATTGAGCATTCATGGATTGCTTATTAGAATGATATGCAATACTTTTTCAAACAACGTTGTATTTCTCACACTCCAGTAAAGAGCGAATACTTAAATAATGATTTTTCACAGCAAAAACACAAGTAAAAGAAAACGCAATTTCTTATTGTGTTATTTTTCTTCATCGAAAAAAAGTATTAATTCATAGAAATGATACTTGCGAAAATCGTTCGAGCACAGTGTTGAAATAAAATTATTCCCTTTTTACTAACAATTTTTATAACTGATAATTAGAAGTTACAATTTGGCTGTTATAGAAATTTCTTAGCGCTAATACTTTCTTGTTACTCTTAGTTACATTTCATATAATTTTTTTCAAGTAAAGAAATTCATAAAATGTTAATAAATGTAACAAAGCTTTGAATTAATTTAGAAATTTTTTCTATCATCATATTGTGTGATGTATTTTAATTACTTGCTACATTTATAATTACTTTTTCATAACTGCTTTCTTACAAGATATCACAGTGAGACATTCGAAATTTCGTCTATTTTGTACTTGAAGAAAAAATTCATATTGTTACAGATTTTCCTCACCATCTAGTTCTTTTGATAGTGGGTATATGGTGTGAGAACACAATAAGCAGGCCTCTGTAGAACACAATGACGTTTATTCACACGACGAGCACGAGTACACAAAGACGACGAATACACAGATGACAAATATTTACAGCCTAGACGAACAAAGGACAACACAAAGCAACGCACTACAGCAGATAGTTGCCCACATGTAGTGATCGTCCACAGCACACAAAACTGCCAGACAGAATCCAGCAGGAGATTGGATCCTCGGAGCTTCGCTCTACGGTCTTTCCAAAACGGTTGAACTTCTCACTCTCTCCTTATTTTAGCTGCCGACACACTACTTCTCACAACTGGCTACTACACAAAAGATACGACGCTGCTTCCACATTTGACAACAGAATTCGATGCACACAGCTCAGCTCAGCACTCGCTCCACGCAACGTTGACACTCCGCTGTTGCGTTGCTATCCTCTTAAAGATTCGTTACTTGTCGGTGACTCCGACTACAATTCACGACGACGACTCTCGACGACACACACAGGTTGAGAGTGCCGGTCTTTTATAGTTCCTGGGAGGGAGGCCTAGAATCTTCTAGACCAACCAGGCGTATCTCTGTTCCTAATGGACGGATCAATAAAATTCTCTAAGTTCCGAGCATTATTCATTTTGTCGACAAAGTCGTCGCCAAGTCTCCAAATGGTCGCCAAGCTCTGGGATCACTGGCTTGGCATACGACAGCATCTAATACATATGACTGTAAAACGGTCTTTCTTATGATCACACCATTCGTGATTGGAAGCAAAATTACAGGTTCGTAACAATATTAATGCTAATGCGAATTTAACGTTCCCTCTCCCAAAACACATGCAATTTTAAAAGGATTTAAAATATGTTATTTAATCCAAACTAATTTTGTTTATTTTTGGCAACAATGTGACGATGACTGTGCTTGAATTATTATAGAGATTTAATAATTAAGTTTTGCATCCGATTTTCTTTTGAAGAAAATAGATTCATCAGCACTGAATTGATATCTCAATGTTTCTCTTTCATGGACTTCCTCTAAACATGGTGTTTTTCAATGCAATCGTATGACGTTATTTTTATTATATTTCTTTAAACAATATTATCAAATCAGAGCTATTCATCTCTTTTACTCACAATGCTTCATGTTTGTTTTAAGATATTAGTTGCAGTTTAGTACACAAGATTGTTGTTTCGCTATCCTTATACTAATATATAATTGACATTGTATTCCTTCAAGCGCCTTGCGTTCTTGAATTAACGTGTTCACATAAAAATATATAGATTTTTTTTTGTTATTTAAGTCCAGGATTTGACAATAATCGGAAGATTTCGAGGAACGATCCAGTCACCCACCTAGTTTATCTTGTTTACAGATGGGTAACCAGAAAGAACTATCTCTCGCATGCCAAGCAAACTGGAGTAATCTGAATGATAACAGTCACGACATTTACATAGGAATTAGAGATTGAAGTCCTAAGAACCCTCACCAGCTATGCCACAACCCTTTTCGTTTGAAGTACGAGTCTTAATTAGAATGGTGATAACTCTATGTTATCATTATATATCATGGAAAACGAACTTACTCGTCGATTTTTCAACCACGTAATCGAATTTTTTAAATAGAGTAATCTAACCCCCACCATCTCCTCCTGTTTTCTCTCAGAAGGCAGGGGAGGGGGATAAGCATATAAATTGATAGAAATGTTTTTTTTAACTCATAAAGTTCTAGGGGTATAAGAATTGCCAAGTTGGCAAATAACAGATGTACAATAACTCATTAAGGCTAACCATTAGTAAACAAATCTACAAAAGTATTGCAAATAAAGCTGCGTTTTTTAGTTACTAAATCACGGCAAAGTAAAGAGGCACATTAAAGTAGATTTCAACCAGATCTTTTTGAAAACTTCGTATACAACAAAATAAGGGTAAGACCATAATTTTTGGTGTTACCACAAATAATCCAAATGTGTGAACTAAATGCGCCTTTATAGACAGTAATATTTGTATTTATTTTTTTATCTAATATCATTGTTTTCTGTATGTGCAAGTGAAATTATTTAATTAAACTAATATTTCTGAACAATTTCAGGCACTTTTTTTATTTTTACAGCCACTACGATAAATCACCAAAAAATACAAACCGTCCACAACCATAATGTTGAATTCTTAGCATACTATATATAATAGATATAAGCATTTTTGGTGTAATCCGAAAATCGCCAAGTAAAATCGGGAATGAAACCATTTTGATGAAATATGTGCATTTTATGCATAATAGAATTTAGCGATCTAGAATTATAGAATTATGTATAATAAAATTTGGCGCGAACTAATCCCATTATTTGAACATTCTCGGTATAATCTGAAAGTCTCCAAGTAAATCTGAAATTGCAACAATCTTGATGATATTGGCATGATCAGAAAACATCCATGTACACTCATTATCTTGACGAAATTTTGGTAGTATCTGAAAATTGCCCAAATAAATATTCAATTTTAATAAGACTCAATTATCTTTTTTGTGCACTTTTAAATAAATCTACATAGCATTTATTTATAATATGTCACTATTTTTATTTCAATAAGTTAGACTGTAAATTACACAAGATAATTTACAAAAGGGTGAAGGTCAGGCAATGCTCATCCTGTGAAGTATCGGCGAATCATCTCAAACGGTGACATTTTATTTATTTCTTCCAAGATTTAGCCCCACTACACGTGAAAGCAGTTCTGTATTTTATAGCTTTGTTTTGTCCAAGTCGATGGATTCCTCAAATTCTGGGCTAAACATTCTTTGAATGAAAGTATCCTTCTCTCGTTCTCAATGTCATCAAGACAGTTGTTTGTCTGACTCTTGATGCTTCATTCTGAATCTTTTCCTATTAAAATCGTGACTGTTGATAAACATTGCTTAGGATAAGAAGAATTTATATGAATGCGTTTCGAACTGAAAATTATTATTATTAAAGGAATTTTTATTTTCTGGCATATATAGTATAGAAAAAGTATTGTAATTGTTTAAAAAATTCGAAATAGGAATTTTGACGGATCTCCATATTTTAGAACCTCTTGAAGAATAAAATAAATAAAAGAATAATATGCCAAATTTTATTTTTAAATCTTTTTTATTTAAATTTATTTTTAAATTATTGCCAAATTTTATTTTTAAAAGCCAAATAAAATATTCTAAAAAATAAATAATGATTTGAAAACAATTTACTTTCAGAATTTTTCAAATAAAGAACTTTGGAAAGAAAAACTTTTGAAAATTGGTTTTCAGTTTCATTCGTCAATTTACATGAATGATAAGAAATTTCATTTATAATACTTGTTCAAAAATAATAAAATTAAAAAAAATTGACATTAAACTAAAACCCAAAATTTGTTATCGGAGAGAAAAGTAAATGTCCGTTGCGGTTTTATAAAAAGTATAAATCTGACGCAGGTGTTAGACTTTTTACAATTTCGCGTAAGTGGAAATTTTAATTTTCCCAAACTTGAAATCTAAAATTATAAATAATTAAAAATCAAGTAATTTTGATGTTATCTCTTTTTCTTTCTTTCTCTCTCTCTCTCTCTGTACATATATATATTCTGTACATATATACATATATACTCTACATACCTACAGTACATATATACTGTACATATTATATATATATATATATATATATATATATATATATATATATGGTGTACAATTCGTTTTCTAGTTTAAATGAACTTTATTAAATATTGCAATCTATATAATATTTTTCATTTTTGTTCTAAAATTTATTGCTATTAGAATATTTAATCGTGATTTTTTCTATCCATTATTAAAACCCAAGATAAAAATATTTGACTTTCTTTTCCGTATTGAATACGTTTCTTTTTTCAAATTTTTTTCCCATTCTTTTAGTTTTATAATTTTATACAATTATGATATAATTTCAAATGCAGGTAAAGGTAAATTTGTTTTATTTTGTACATTTATAAACACAACACATCGTCCCTGTAATATAAGTGGATAAATAAAAATATATTATTAAAATACATTAGAAGGTTGAATTTTGCTTTCTAAATAAAAAGCATTGTATTATTTTGAGACAATGAATAAACACAATGGAAGACTTAATATAAAAGAACAACTGAAACCTAGTTGGTATTATAAAGAATATTCCGATTCTAAATTTATAAGAATTCACTTCAAAGAGTCATATTTCTTAAGTGCTCGTGCGTGTGCGCGTGAATATACTTTTGCCGTTTTACCGATACATGGTCGAAAAGAAGGCACTTTTGAAATTTTTACTTCAATTTATTTCAACCCTGGAGGCATAATTTTTTGTACAAGGAAGAAGTGAGGATAAACGTACGTCTGTTCACATTGCGATACTTGTTTTCAGATTAATGCTTCCACTTTAAGTATTAATTTAGGCAGAGGAATCTTAGGTATCATTGAAAAGTATATGTAGGTTTTAAGGCATTTTATCCCTTAGTTCATGACGTGGGAACGACGGAGTCAGCAATTTTTTTAAGCGCGTGATAGAAATAATCATATACAAACTACAAAATAAGAATACATTTTAGAATGAAATTAATATAAGCTAATTTAAGATAAAAAATTCGGATATTATTTAGGATTTAAATTAGATAAAGAGATATCCTTACACACGCACGCACACACGCACACACACGCAAGCACACACGCACACACACACACACACGCACACACACGCACACACACACACACACACACACACGCACACACACGCACACACACACACACACACACACACACACACACACACACACACAAAGAATAATTAAATAATTTGCCTATATGAGTTTCAATTATTTTCCGTTTTCAGATTAATGTTTCAATTTTAAGTTAGCTGAAAGAAGAAAAACAATTGGGTAGGGCGACACATGGCGAGCAAAACAAATGCAAGACTTCTAAAAAAATTGTTCATCATATATTTATCAAAATTTGAAATTAAAAAATAATTTGCAGATGTAGTATTTAGTACAGGATAAAAATACAAATATAAGTAGTATTAAGAACAGGATACAGGTTACGGATAAAAGAATTTATTGAAATTTTTCACATGTTATAAAATTGATTAGCCAGCTGAGGGCTAAAAATGTATAGGTAAGAGTAAAAAGAGCAATAAAAAAGAAAAAAATAACAGAAAAAATGAGTGAGTGTTAACGATTTTATATATGAAAGGATGAAAAGCCATTATAAAATTCACATTTTCAGCCAAGAAATATTTAAATGATTTTCGAGAATTTCAAGGCCATCTTTTCAGTTACTGATTTTATCGAAATGGACCTTTTCTAATTCTCATTCATATTCTAATCTTTCGATCAGTACTTCTAAGGTTTTTAAATGCTACAAAAACATACCATGTTTTTACTTTCCTCTAGGTCTTTAGAAAAAGAAAATAGCCATCCATTAAAATATTAGATGCATTTTTCTACAGTTGATAAGCAGAAATAAATTCAAAAATCGAGCATCATCATCACTTATCAAATTATTTTATCACTTCTTGAATTCTTAAAAATCCTTCTGCTATAATAAATTGTGCAAAAACTTCTTTTCAGATCATTATTCACTTTATTTTCTAATAAGTGGAAAAATGCATTAAAACAGAAATGTAGATTTAATTTCATCATTTTTGTACTTTTTTCCTTACATGCTTTAATCTTAATGATTAAAAGTCTGAAATACACTTAAGGAGGCAACGGAAAATGATAGTTTGACTTTTTATGTCTTTATTTCTTTCTTTCATTATGTCCCAGAGTTTTCAAAATAATTATCTTTGGTTTTTAACTTTGTAATAAATTGAGCTAATGCAGTCATTTAAAAATTAAAAATCTCATAAAGAAAAGAATCGTAATGCTTTATAAAAATTATTTTTTTATCGAATGTGTTTCTATATTAATTCTTAAAGTGACTTTTTAACATTTTTAAAATAATGTGTAAGTGTATAATAATAATAGATGTCTTTACTCGTTAGAGTGTCGATTTCATCATAAATTTCAATCTAGATTTAACTATTGATTTTGGTTTCAAGTCAAAAATATTCCATACCGAGAACCATCTTTTACTTTTTAAAAGTAATATATCTTCAAATCACCAACTAAGGACTCAGGTTAATTAGCCTTACATGTAGATAAATTTTTGATGGAAACATGATTTGAAATTAGAATTCTCTGGTAGTTAAAAACAGTAGCAATTCCAAAAGGATGAAAGATTTGATTATTGTTATTTATCCGCATAAAAAATTCTTTGACAAGCTGGAACATAAAAGCCCTTTTTTATGGTTATGTCCATTACTGGGGAATTGAGGACTTTGGATTTGATAGTACGTTCTCGTCTCGTTAGGGGACAGAGTAACTATTTGGAGTAGAGTAACCACCTGCAGATTATGGGATGTTCCAGCTATAAGAGAAGAAGGTCTTTCTATTTTCAATAATTAAGTTGTTCTAAATGTTGTTAGACAAGAATTTTTTTTAATTACAAATGAATGTTTATTATGACTAGATGATATTTCTATTATTTCTAATTATAACTTTTAAACAGTTATAAAAAATGCAAATTTCAATTCTCCCTTCTCCCTTTAAGCTGAATGATCCGTTTTTGAACTGATCTAAGATTTTCATTATCTGTAAAACATATATTAGCCAGATTGTTTTCACACGATAGCATTGGCAATGCATTGCACACACATATATTCATATAAAGAAAATCATATAAAAAAAGGTTCAAAAACGAAAAAAGTAAAAAAAAAAATGTTTAAAGAGATGAGTACTACTCATTAAAGGGGGGGGGGGGGATACACCACTGACATCCAAAGTGGTATTTTTTTTTTGTGTAACAGCCAGCGAATTACCATTAAACATTTGGCAACTATTCAATAAAAATTATTACCATATGGAAATAAATAATACTAAATTAAATATGCTATATAAACACGAAAATATATGATTGTGTGTGCCTGTGGAAAATCAATATTATGATCTATTGTCTGAAGTGAATGTCTGTCAGCATTCATATATTTACCATTAAACAGTATCATGCGACAATGTCGACATTCTCAATGATCTGTCACCGTAACGTATATACAGGATTTAACGTATCTGAGAGAAACATTACAAGAGATAAAAAAGGCTTAGGTACATATAGACAGACAATTGAATGAATCAACCTCCTCCAAACGTTCTGGCGTTTTCTTTCATTAAATGTCTTACATGGCACTGGCGAATAATAGTTACGAAATATTAATCTTTGGGACGAAAGTAGCATTTCTAAGCAATCGATAGTGTGATCCTTGGCGATTAATCCCTGGCATTCGGCAAATAGTATCCAAAAATCACCTTTGTGTTCCAGACGCATTTTCCCCAACCGAATGAAAAAGAAATTTGATAAGGTAACTATACTTGTAGTCATAAAAATCACATACGAAATGTGTGCTTTAGAGTTTATATATTTTTGAAAGTACATACCGAAAGACGGTCAACCGCTTGATGGATTTGACTCAGAATTTGATAATTATCTACTCTATAGATGTTAAATCTGGATAGCGAATTTCATTTATCTAGCTGTCTTCGTTTTGTAGATATCATGTTAACGTATATTCGGACAGATGGATAGACATTTTTTCCCTAAACGGATTTTACACAAAATTTGACAGAAATCTACAAATTTGATGCAAGATCTCATACAAAATTTCATCAATCTAGCTCAAAGCATTTTTGAATTATCTTTGTCATAGACAGATGGATATTTTCCAAAAATGCGATTTTCGAACTCAGGGAGGTCCGCTACGTGGAAATGTATCAAAATTGGAATTGGATTTTTTTTTGATGAATACTCTATACGTCCTATATGAGAAAGTAAAAAATGGTTTAATATGAATGATATAGCTTTCTAATGATATTTGTGGATTACAGAATGAAAAAAATAAAATGGCTATAGCGAATTAAAATCAAATTTAGAGGAATATTGTTTACAATAAGCTACCTTTAAATTATGCATATATATAATTATTTTGATACTATGTATATTATATATAGACAGTTATAATATATAAACTTTATCCGAGTATAATTTAATATATCAGCAATGAAAGAATAAAACTTATGATTAGTAGACGTTTACGTTTGAACTAATATGTCATTGAGTCTGTTTATCTTATTTGTTATCACTGAATTTCTTGGACACAATGCATTCTGTAATAAAAAAAATCTATACATATTACAAAAAAAACCCCTATATACAGCTATTTACAACTTTAGAAAGCTAAATTAACTTTCAGAAGTCTGGAAGTGCCTGCATTATTATTAAAAGGTTAATGTTTGTTTTCCACAGTCACACAGGCTTTTATCTAGGAAGCTTTTAACATAGCTGTTAATGAAACATTTCTACATTAGAATCTCATTCTCTCCGAAAGATTTTGATGTGGAGAAAATAAGTGACTATCTTGCCGGAAGGCGCGAAAGGGGAATTTCAATATATAAATGTATTGGAAGGTTCGTATTAAAATTTCTTTAAAGTTTCGAGCTTCTCTAACAAAATTCTCAGGGCCTGTCTTGAGTCAATTGGATTGATCGCGTCCAATAGCGTCTTATACATAAGGGTCCTTGCTCTAGTGTATTATATATATAGTATAATATGCATAATAACATATGCATATTATGATTTTCAAAATCATGAATGGAAAAGGTTTCTATTAAAATACAAATAAGTGGACATGAAATTAATTTTGATAAAATTGAAAGAAAGTATCTAAAATTTTTTACGCCAAATTTAGATAAAAATATCCTGAATTAAATTTCGCTGTTTTAATTAAAAATTCATCTATCAGCTTTTATGATTAAAAGTTCACTTATCAGTTTTTATATGCACATTTTTCCAATAATTATAAAAACTGTATTTAATGTCATCTGTCAGTTATCGTTGAACTTGATAGAGGGGGAAAATACCACCAAGACCGAATTGAAATGTTATCTGTCTCATTGTCTGGCAAACGGTACTGAAAGGTCACAAATTCATCTTTTATTCACTTTTCAAAAAAAAAGTTGAAAAAATATTTTCTGGTTAAAAAATGAACCCATATATTTAAAACTATTTCCAAAAGCAAAATTCTTTAATCTTTTGACATTAATTCTTTTATATTTAATCCTGACACAGAATTCTATTTATGGACATGAAGTTCTTTCGTTATTTTTCAAAAATGGCCAATATTTCTATCCAGTCTTTTGAATTAATTTCAATCAATCAAATACGGAATTCTTTAAAGTATCAAATAGAAGATACAATGTAAATTGTTGAAGATACAAAGATTACAAGGATGTCATATTATGATGTTTTATATATACGATATTAGAGATTAATACTCACATCATTTATAACTTTAATGAGTTTGACATACATTTTTGTTTAGAAGACATACATTACCGGAATATATAATAATTCTGACTACATTTTTAACGATGACATTTTCGTTTCATTAAAGAATTTTTTTCAATTATTGTTTATCTCTCAAAGAAATAATATTATACAATCTATGGCGTAAAGTCGATTAATAAATCATGCCATTTATAATGGATAAATTATGAATTTTTTCCCTTCTTTTTTTGTTGGAAAATAATATTATTATGAAAGTTCTGAGCGTAAAGTGGTCCATCATAATGATTCCATCATCGTAGAAATTTTTAATATTTATAAGGGAGAACATATATGTATGTATGTACACGTTTACTTTTAAACCCCAACCCTTTGATTAATGTCAAATTTTGCATTTTTGTATTTTAAGGGGTACAAATTTCTCGGAATTATCCAATTGAAACATTAGCGGAATTTTGATTTTTTTTGTCGTAAAAATTTTCAAAAGAATTAAAAAAAACTTTTTAAAATAATAATTTTATAATTTTAAAAATATCTTTTTAATATTACAAATTTATTTGTAAGAGTATTTTTTTAAATTTTTAAATTTTTATTTGCTTTGAAATTTTTTTATACATTTTTACAATTTCTCAAAAATATGTCCTGTTTAATTTATAAATATTTAAAAAAATATTTTTTTTCTTGAGTAATTACCCAAAATGATTTTTACATCGCTTTAAAATTTTTAAGCATAGTTTTTATAATACAAATTTAATTGTTGTGAAATATTTTTCTAAATTCAGATAATTATTTTTTAAACCATTTTTTTGCCCGATTTTCAACAAAAATATCTTTATTTCAATGAATCTGAAATTATTTTCATTGTTTTATTAAATATTTTATAGCTTAATTTTATTCTATTGTTGAAAGATAGTAAAAAAGATTCCATTTATTAACCGGTCAATTAGCAAAAGAAATAAGAAAATAAGATGACGCTCTTGGAATCTATAGCACAGTTAAAGACAGCTTGCACTTAGAAAATGGATTAGCTGCACAGCTATCTTTTAATAACAATATAATGACACGAGATATAATTCGACCAGAAAAGCTGATGTGCATAATAATCAGAATCGATGAAATTATATTAAAATATCATGGCTTTATATCTATTGCAACTCGACGCTTAAAAATATTTTGTTAAGTCAATCGTGAACAATTTATTCACCAGAGATTTAGATTAAATCAAACATAGTCAGTACCTCCAGATAACAAGCTAGGTCAAAGATGTCCAGATATATATCATTTATAAACCATTGTTAGAGTATTCACTAAACTGGAGGATGATCTAGAAGGCTTGATATCTCGTTAACGGTATCTCAGATCTGATTGTCACAGATTTACTATTAAAAAATGTAGCAAACAATCTCATGCACATTGACAGAGGGTGTAGGGAATTAAAAAAAATGTTGCACGCGCTGTACACTTTAGATGCAAATATTTGATTATTTTTTTTCCTTGCAATTGAATCTTCTCTAACCATGATGTTCACGAACACACAAATCAGAACTAATCCCTAAAATCGGAATAAACAACAGTAGCCTACTAAAAATTAAAAAAAAAATGCAATACTTAGTACAAAATAAGTCATATCAATGACTCTCCAACCCGCCTCAAAGGCACACGGATAGAAAAAAAAAAAAAAAAAAAAAAAACAAAAAAAAAAAACAGAATGACCGAACCGCCACTACAGCAACACTGGTGAAAACTGTGGTTGAGTTCTAAGATCCATCACCGGCCAAGGTACAACCCTTCCCTAAGGAAATACGTTCCGTCATCGATGGGAGAAGCCAGACCTTCACCTTTTCGTGTATTTTTCAGGGTAGCCAGAATCAACCACCATGCAGGAACCTTCTCATCCTCATTTCGAGATGCCCCCAGGGGGGGGTCCTTATATAAATACAAATACAAAATCAAAAAATACCAGAAGAAAATATTAGCAGTACTCACAATTCGGTTCATGAAGAGGAAAATATGATGGAGCATACATATTATTCAATATTAGGTATATTCGCAAACAGATAAACCGGTTACTTTGAACATAAAATTAAAAATCCCGCCAAGATGCTCGATTCCAAAACTGAGATTTGCGCTTCCGATGATACTGCAGATAAAAGAAACAGGTATAATTTTAAACTCCATTCAGTATTACAGATGGCAGTGGACGATTTTATATACTGAAATTTTTAACGCCATAGAATAAAGTAGGATAGAAAGATATAAGCTCATTAAGCTTGAAAAGGAAATAAACATTGTTTGTTTAGCAGGGGAGTATAATGGTTTTAATAGTCTTTATTATACAAATTGTACATAAAAGAATTTCGGGGTTTTGATGCACTTTTTTTAAATTCAATCAAAAAATTAGGTTAATGTTATGTATATGTACTTAAAGGTTAATTTATAAAGATTTTTACCATTTAGTAGATTTTAATATGTGCCCTGTTGGTGGCCCGGTGACATTCAAACGGTATTCAACCTCTTCCAATGTGCTGACCAGCATATTTAGAGTGATGTTTGAAACACAAATGATTATTCTTCGTCTGAAATACTGAATTTTCTCAGCGTAAACAAGATTCTTGGCATGTCTTCAGAAGAAAAAGTCAAATGGAGTCAGATCTGATCTTCTTGGAGATCAAGAAATAGGCCCTATCCTTCCAAACCCCTTGCTGCCAAATCGAGTATTCAATACTTTCTGTACATGCAAATTTAAATGATGTGGTACTCCCTCTTACTAAAAGTAGATGGGAACAACCGAGCTATTTGTTGTAGCGTGGCTGAACTAAGGAATGAGCTGCCATGGCACTACACTAAGGAATGAGCATCTACTACGTTACTTCAAGGTCAATGAAGTGCAAGGCTACAGGGTGTTAAAAAAATTGAAACTGGTGTGAATAAAATTTCATGAGCTACTGATTTCTTCAAAATCAATTGATCTGATCAAATTCATATCGTTAACTCGGTTTGATTTTTTTAAAACCCCGGAATTCTTTTAAAGACACCCTGTATAATATACTAATTGCTCTTTTTAAAATATTTAAGCCGTTGAAGAAATGTCCGTTCATGATAATGAAATGAAAGATGTGATAAAATTTACTTAATTTGGAAGAACTGTTTAAAAATAATAAAGAAAGTTGTAATCTTCCGGGAAAAAAAGAAGAAGAGTTTATAATAATATCACGTACTTTTAGTACTATTTTGTCTTTTATTATTTCCTCCAAAAAACAAAAATACAAGATAATAACAGTTAAACGAATAAACCAATTCTTTGATGAAATGGAATAATAATAATCAAATTGTTGTCATAAAAGTTTACGAAATATTTTAAAGATCATGAGACATCCTGCTTATTTATTCTGTTTCTTTCTCTGTTAGAAAAACTGAGAAAACAAGCACAGTTTTACCCACAACTTTTATTATTCTTTTACAATTGGGCACTTGGAATAATAGTTTATTTTCTGCCCTCAGCTTAAGTATGTGGAGTTTTGAGAGAAAAGTTTTGTATTTTTATCGTATTTAAAAAAAAATCCTATATCGTAAAAGTTTCTCTGAGTTTTATCGTTACCATAAAAGAGGTTGTTCCAAAATTAAAGGCGCAGTCTGAAGAACATTAGTTCATTATTCGTGTCTTTTCTCACTAAACACTTTTTACTTCTTTATTTCACTACAAAAAGAAATAAGTTTCATAATATCTTCTAAATTTGTAGAAAGAAGTTTTAAAACACTTTTATAAGAGTACTGTTTGTTCAGTTATTCAGGCCAAAGAATGGTGCCAAACCTCTACATAACAAGTAGCTATATAATTAGAAAACAGCAAATTTATTTAGATTTCAAGCTGCTGTCTTTCTTTTTTTGCATTTTAAAGACTTTTGTACTTATTTTTTATTTGTTTATATTATGATAACAAATATTTCAGCGTTAAGAAAAAGCATTTTTTTGAAACTTGTAGAAGTATAAGCAAAGTTTTACCGGCAAGCCAAACTTTTGTGTGGCCAATGTGGCATAAGCCACCATTTAAAGCAGCGGCTTATGCCAAACCTTTAATACCAAACCTTTGGCATTAAAGTAGTAGATTAGGCATAAAATATTTAACTGGGCAGTTTATATAAGATATTTTAATGGATTTTGGTAATACTGGTATGTCAAATGTTAGAATGAGATGCTTTGTTTAGTAGTTTTGACCATTTCGTTTGATTATAATCCGACGGACTGCTATGACTTTTTGGGTTTTCAGATATTCTAGTATATCTTCTTCCAGATCTTTATGAAATTTGCTTTCGGAAATGACACCTCTGTATGATGCGGAATGACTTTAACATCTATGTTCCCTATTTTTTATAGTTTCAAAATATTTTCAGATTGTTTCCTATTCAGACTTCTATTAGCAGTTTTCCACTGTTCAGTGTTTTATTGATTTGCAGCGATACTTTTGCACGTGCAGCGATACTTTTATGAATTAAAATGGGATATATTAAATGGGAAATGTTCTTCAAGTCATTATTTCCAGAAAAACTATAAAAAATTTCGAAAAAGCATTACTGTGTTGATTGTTAGAAAAACCCATGCGATATTTAGAAAGATTCGGGCCCGACGGCACCGCCCACCACAGAGCCCAACAAAGGATAGAAGCCACCGGGTCTAGACATTCCCAGTCTGGGTCTTACCATGGTGCTAGTCAGAATCTATACGATGAGAGTCACCCCCGGGGATATAGACTACCCTTAACACCAAGCCCAAGAAGTGACCCCTTCGCTTGATCCCCTTGATCAGACCAATCAAATGTCTGGGATACCGGCCGATTGATACACCAGGAACCGAAATGTACCACCCGCCTTAAGGGCCGCCACGTGGGATTTTTTGGTTGTCCACGAGAAGCAAGAAACAAACTGAGCAGCGACAATTTCTCATGGAGAGCTCCCTCGCTTGCCGTCGTGGGATGGAAGGATGAAGCAGATAGAAGGGGAAGGGTAGAGTAGAAAAGAGAAGGGGCAGGGGAGAGTAGGAAGAGAAAAAAGGCAGGGAACAGAAAACTTAAAAAGAGTAAAGATTACTGGGAACCTCAAGATTGGGACAACCATCTAAAGAAGGTGAGCCCATGAGGGATCCAGCTGTTCGAATGAAAGTTAACACGATAACTCGAAAACTAAAATAGCTTAATAAGCAAAATTTTTTGTACAGATCTAAAGTGTCGTTCTGTATCGAATTTGGAGTTACTATGCCAAAGGATTTTTCTGCATGTAGATGAAATACTATAAAAATGCACTGATTTAGTTGTTATATGACCGTGTGTCGTTACAACTGTGATTCTGCGTCAAATTTTGGTTTAATCAGGTGAAAAAAAAATCGTCTAATATATATTTATTTGGTTTTCTGATTCTTGAGTATTAGATGCTTTCCAACGATTAACTGACAAAAATATTGCCTAACTTCGAAAAGATCTTTCATAACTATTGTTCACCAATAGCATACGGCTAATAATACACAAGAGCAATTTTCTATAATATACTTCAAAGCACTCAATTTTTATGTGCGGAATTCTGAAAATAAAAATCTGATGTTCAGGATTTTGCACAAAGTCCAAAATTTTATGCAGGAATGGGCAAGAAAACAACAATTTTTGAAAATTACGCGAACGGTTCGGGGAGACCACTGTCATTGGTTCATTATTTTATGTCTTTTTTTATTTGAACAGTTTTTAAGGAATTTTTTTTCACACAGTTACAATATTTTTTTAAGAAATTACCCGAGCAGCACGTGAGCTCACTCTGTTTCTTTAAGAAAATTATCGAATTATAAATATTTGCAACTGGCCTGTTGAATAGAGATTTCCTAAACATTATGGATTAAGAATGACATGATCTATTTTTTATAGGTATTTTACGCTTATATTAATTTTTCTTCCCTTTTATTAATTTCACAGCCTTTGTTATGTTTAGTTTTTTCTTGTCCATGTCATTTGCAATTCTTCAAAGCATGTGTTTCATGAATTTGATAACTTAAGTCAAAAGGTCTGCCCACTAAAGTGTCAACAACACCCACTCACAATTTCTGTCATTAGAAACAGAAAATGGAAAATATGTATAGCTGTCTATTAATTGATCCGTCGTCTTCAGGCGATATGGTGCTTGTAAGGCGAAGAATAGCATTTCATTGCTTAACATATAATTTTAACACAAATAAGGGATTTGAAATCTCACTGTCTTGAAAGTATAATCAAACCTTTCTTATCATAAGGATTATCACTTTTCTATGCAATTACAAAATATGTAAGAATTCTTTCTTAATCTTTAACCATCGAATGTTGATTTTTTTTTATCTCCTGAATTACTTCTTACAAATATTTTTTGTGCTCTAAAATATTTTGAAAATAAAGCTCTAATGCCTATTTTAAATTAGATTAAAAAAGTTTGAAAATCAACTTAAATCATGTACAAAGTAATATGAGTGTGGATGAAAATAAAGGAAAAGTTAGAAAATAATCTTATGTTTTTTTACATGACTGCATGTTCTGTTCCTTTGTACAACTAACAATATCATATTTTATACTGCAAGATTGAATTAAAAGTTATAATTTGAAAATAAAAAAATTAGATTCCTTAATCATTATTGTTTATTTTCTTTGTTTAACTGAAACCCAGAATTGCTAATTGGTAATCAGATGTAAATTAAGCTTAAAATATGACTTATTTGATTTATCCGATTCTTAAATAAATCATAAAATTAAAAAAAAATCCACAATATATTCAAAAATTGAAAGCAAATCAACATTTTATAATAATTTTTTTTAATTTATCATTTAAGAACCAAATATTAATAATTTACTAAAGAAGACATCATATTAATATCTACAAATTTTATTTTGAGATGTCTGAAAAATTAATGTGAAGAAATTGAAGAAGTTGGGTATTTGAGACGTTCAGTTAGAATGTATTATGGTCGCAGCTATTTCTCTCATGTTTTCGAATTCCAATTGATAGTTTCTATTCAAAGAGCTCCTGATTATGATTCCTTTTTTGTATTTATACAAAGAAACTCTAAATTGTAGTTACTATGGACTTGCACAAAGAAAGATGCAAATATCATGTTTTGTGATTTAAGAAAGAATGTAAAGAGATGAGGAACAGAGTATCTTTATTAAAAAAACTTTGTTTCTAATTTCCTTAAAGGTGACATCTTCATTTTTCATCTTCTATTAATCTAGAATCGTATTATTGCTAGTCGTAAAGGAAAAAGTCAAATATGAAAGGAAAATGCAACGACTGATTATTTTCTCCGATTTCCATCAAAAATTAGTTGAATTCTTATGGTAGACCATAAGACTGTTTCTAATAACTCTTCTTTATTGAAAACTTCAACTTAGCTATTTATATCTAAGAATAAATTTTATAAAATAAAGCTTCAAAAGACATTATCGATACCTGTAGTTTACATGATGAATAAAAAAAAACGAAATTATAATATCCCAAAAGTTAGAAGATAGATGACTGGAAAACTCACATTCTTAATAGCGTTATATCATAGGACTTATCGTTGAAAAGTATATATACACAATACACAGAACATATGTGAAACAATTAAAATAATATGCCTTTAATACCTGATAACTTGACGGAATCATGAAGTTGTAACTAAACGATTTAGTTGAAATTAGCTGTAGTCCATATATCAAACAGATCAATTAATTACAAAAGATGATAAGTTGAATATATACATAAAAATCTTATGAATTTTCATAAAGGTCATTAGCATGATACGCCACTAAATATAATATTTTTAATGTATAAGTCTAAATATAAATTCTACATTCTTATGTATCAAATACTTCACAACACTTGGACAAGGAATTGCGTGAAATTTGTTTATTCTTCTTCCCATGCAACTTTTAACCTTTTGAAAGATTGGAAGGCGCGGGGATTATTCCAGTAGATTTGTGATATATTCGTCAATAAATTTTGGAAATTCTGTTATGTTTCTGTTTCTGCCGGCAAGCTCTTGAAAGATAATGTTTACCCGGATAATGTTTTCTCATGCCGTACATTTACGAAGAGGAATGGTTTGTGTCATCCTGATCTAGATAGTGAGAGAGATAGTTTTAATATTTATATTCTTTCATTTATTTAATCCTGAGATTTGTGTATCATCCAATGCCTAGCTCAAATAATAGTACCTAAATCCATGATAATCGATAAGATACCTAAATTTTTCTAGAGCTTTTTTTTATTAAATTTTTTTACGGTCCCCATAGGCCAATAATATTATTTTCTTATACCCATCTATGCTTCTACATGTGTATGAGCGAGATTTACGTTGTAATCTTCAGGTAAAATGTACATATTACAAAAGATTATTAAAAGTAAAGGATACATTTAATTTTCATTAAATTAAAAAATGTTTAAGATTACATTAAATCAAGTGCTTAAAACTTTGTTGAAAATGAACGTTTTCAACATCTATGTAAAATTTCAATCTTTTAATAATATTTGTGCATATGAGATCAAATTCATCAGTTGTAACTGGCTTTTTGAATTAAACATCAAAGTAGTTAATATATAAAGTCAATCAAAATTCATTGAATATGTTGATCACCATTCGGGATACTGTTACAAATGATAAAAAACAAATCAAAGAGTCTAAAGATATAAACACATAATATATTTATAGAAAAGTACCATTGATGACGAGACTCTTATACAAAAGAAAATGGATTTTTACAATCCCAAAAGTGATAGTTATGAAAATTAATACTTCTATCTCAATTAAATCAACGTTCGTCTGTCCAGATTTCTTAGGAAAGAAAGATTTTATTTTACCTAAGTAAGACCCAATTGTGAAATTCTAGCTCTCGATCGTGTAGATGTATACTTTAAGAATGTCCATTCTTAGGAAATATCCTATATAATATCGGTTATGGAATATTGAGTTTTGAACTGACTGTTCGTACGTTAACATGAGGGTAACCTTAAAATAATGCAACATATCAATTTTTGCATTACATGTAAATCACCTCGCTCTTCCCATTCTTTTCCAGAAAACTAAGGACACTGAAATCTGTAAATTCTGAGCCATTTGAAAAATAAATAATCTTCAAGGAGAATGCAGGCAATTCGAAAAATGATGTTTGTTTTCCTTTACAACTGCGGCAGCTTTTTGATTGCATGTAATATGAATCGCCAGCATTTATAAACTTTCCTTGTTACTTGACAGTTTAGAAAGTACAAAATTCCGAGTATAGAATTTTATTTTTTTGTTCGGCAATCCAGTAATTCCCTAAAATATCTTAAATGTTCAGTTTCTTAAGCTTATCTTTCTTTCTTTAATAAGTCGATATTTCAACTGCTGACCAATAACAGTGAAAAGCAATATGCGTAATCAGCAAATTTCTTTGAAGTCTTGATAACTGGATGATATGCAATTAGACTAATATTGACAGTTTTTCTGCCCTGAATAAAGTCCCATTTTTGAAATAAATGTTTTAATCTAAACTATTGACAAATGCCTTTAAATTTAACAAATAAGCATATCTCTGCATATTTTGTAGGTAGAAATGTGGAACTTTATATATTCATAGATGAACGTCATATAAATATTTTACTGACAAATACTTTTAAATTATATAAAATAATAATTTTTATATATGGGAATTATATAAAAATTTAATTTTTTAAAAACTTTTTTCTATCAGTCTCCATAGAAGCCAAAGATTTTTCATACAATTGCTCACTTTATGTAATGAAATTTTGAAACTGGAAGTAAAGGCAGAGGTGCAATCTTCAAGTAAAAAAAAAAAAACCCAGCTTATTCAAGTTTTTCGAAACATTTTGTATGCCACCGAGTGAATACTGGATGAAAAAGTATTGACTTAGAAAAAAATATTCCGAAAACAAAGTACATTTTTTGTCTCTGGTGGTGGGTAATATATTAGTTTTAAAATCTAAATAAATAAATAAAATAAAATAATAATAAAAATAAAATAAATAAAAAAAGTATCCAAGGTAGGCAAGTTCTCAAGATTAAAATTATTTTAATACTGACCATAAGTATTTTTATACACGACTAATTTTTATATAAGAAAGTATGAAATTAAAATAATAGAGATATCTCGATACAATGGATTAGTATTGTTTTGAAACTGTTGATGTTTAACAATTTTTTGGGTGTTTTATTTAGATATAACATGAGTACTTTTGAGTACTTTTTTCTGTCTTAATCCTATTTTAGAAATATTAAATAGCAATTACTTTTATAACTATTTATATTAATAAAATTGTTCCAATTGTTTTTCCATATTTCAAACATTCATATTTGCAAATTCCCCATTTCCATTTTCAAAATAAAAAATTAAGTTACCATTCTCGATATAATTGTATTTATTTCTCCAGCAAATTCATAAGGTGGATATGAAAAAAATATATATATGGCCTTAGTTGTTAAAAAAACACAAAAAAGAAATGAAGCAACTAAAACTAATGAATAAGTCATCAATATTTGCAAATAAGAAAACAGATTAGTAAAAAATTTACCATATTCTAAGTAGTCACCATTATATTCTAATTTTGATTTGATATCAAAGCAACAAACTAACAGCAGTATTTTAAAATATCAGTCTTAATGTACAATGAAGATTGTACATTGTTTATTGTTTTCAAGTTCTTTGAAAATAAATACATGGTTGAATCCTTGATTTTTCTAAAAAATCGAAACTTTAAACTTTGTAGAAAAATAAATAGCAAATGGAACGACTAAAATTCGATTGTCATTGTATTAACGCTATTGTACAGTAAATAATAGAGTATCTACAGTTTCTAAAACTCATTTAGAATCTAAATCCTCAGATGAGAAAAATCCTTTTTAGAAAGCATAAAAAGATAAGAATAAAAATAACAACACATAATGGGCTGTGGTGGTTGTTAGAAATCCGTGTTCATTTATCATTAAATAAAAGATTTCCATCTGAAATCTAGAAATAAGATTAACGATAAAGGAAAAGTTCTCAAGAAGTATTTACTCAAGTTGATTCAACCCATTTTGTGTTTCACTTGAGGTCTTTTTATGAAGGATAAAAGGCTTCGAGGATGCCATCACTCAATAATTGAAAAAAACCCTGATAAAACCGTTTAAAAGGTTTAAATTTATTTTTATTTGCAAACAATTTTCTACCTGAACATTTTGCTCCTTAAAAAAGGGTCAAATTAGTCTGGTATTTAGTTTTATTTTTTCTTAAATAAAGTTTTATCTCATTTTTTTAAGCTTTCGATTAAATCAAAATTGCAGACGATATAATAAAAATGTTACAAAATATAAAAATATACTTACAAGGATTAAATTGTTTTAAATGGTCTAAAATATATTATAGAATTTTGATATTTCAATAGATTGAACTTTATTCTTATTCTTTAATTCAATAATTTTAAATAATTTTCAATTAACGACTTTTTTAAAGAATTTAGAAAATTGACTTTTTAAAGTCATTGTTTTGACAATGTAACTGATATATAAAACTATTGCAATTCTTAAAACTTACATTTCAAAATATATGAGAAGACAGGCTTGATACGCCACGTCTAATAAATGGAAATAATTTTTAAAATTGCTTTTGTTTTTTATCTCTGCGACTTGAATTTTTGTCTGTGTGTACGTTGGCGTTTTACAGGGAAGAGTGTTCAGAGTAGAGTTATCAAATTTGGATTTATTATACTTAATGCTCATGTTGTAGCTTTATAATTCAAATTAAATAAAAGTAAGCGTATTAGCTATATATCAGTGGCTAACAAAATATTCTTTTATACCACAATTAATCTAAAAAATTAAACAGAAAACCTCAGAAAACTAAGGCATCATTATTAAAAATATCAATGCTATTATGAAGAATCGTTTTTTTCTATCACTGATATTTTGAAATGCATAATTTTCGTATCTATAGTTTTTTGTCGATAATTTGACTAATTCCTTGCTAAATTTTCAAGAAGTTTAAAATTGCCAAAATTAAATTACATACATTTAAATGGATACAAAATAATGATCTGTCAATGAATATTATTATTCAGGAACAAATACTTACATGTATTTCATTTCAAATTATTTCATTTTTTTAAATAGTATTGAGGTACTGCTTAGTTGAATTACTTGACTTTAATTGAATTCATTGACTTTGAATATCATATAACAGACATTCCAGTTTTTTAATTTAATATTCATTTCTGTTTATATTTCTGTAATTTTTACGAGATGTTTTTATTAATTCTCCAACCCCTTCCGATTTTAAAGATCTAGATCTTTTAAAAATGCAAAAGGATGCGAGTATAGATGGAATAAGAGGAATTCCCTCTCCTTACTTGTAACAAAGAATTCATTTGCATCGGTGGGTGAGAATTTTTATATCGTGATGTTAGACCCTTATTGACTAAATTTATGTGGGCCATTTCTAAATTATAATACTTTTAACCGGTAGTTTTTAAGTATTCTATATTTTTTTAGAAAATTTGCATATAAATATCTTTAATAAAATTGCACAAATAAATTACTTCAAAAAATTGAAGGAAAATGCAGATGTATAATGATTTAAAATTTTATGCTACCAGGACTTAAATTTTACGTTTAAAAGTATTATAATACCAATATAAACACTAAAACCAACAGGCCAGTAAAATTGTTGAAGTTCCTTTTAAAATTTGGCTTGCTCATTATTTTATTTTAGATGCTCATTATTTTTCTGACTATGATTTGATTTTTTTTTCAGTTTTGGAGTTACGCTATTTAAACTAGTATGATTCTAACAATTTTATTCTGTAATATATTTATTGATTGCGTTTCTTAATATTTAGTAGTATTATGCAAATAATTACTTATTTTTTTAATTTATTGTCTTCCTATAAATAACTATCCACACCTTAATTGTCATTATATAATATTTTATAATTTGTGGCTCATAGATGTTAAACTTATGTATTCAATTATATAATTTTTTTAATATTAATTTTAAATAGGCGTTTTTCATGATATATTGATATATTTTTAGGAAAAACTTTCTGAATACATATTTTCACATAATTGTATCCGAATAAGAAAACCAACATGATGTTAATATTTAATTTCTGCCTTCTAACCATTTGCGTAGTTTCATTATAACGTTAGCTAAAGCATAATATATTTTTAATAGTGAAATAAGAATCAACTTAAGAAGAATGCTTTATTTTATAGTAAAAAAGCTTCTATTTATAAAAAAATGTATAATATCAAAGAAGAATTCAGTTTCAGTGGAAAAGGTAATTATGAGCGTAAAATATTAAGAATATTAATTGAGTATTTCATTTTTTCCCCCTAAGGTAAAAGCACGTATTTACAAAAAATATATATTATTTTCCCCTTCGTTATTAAGTAATAAAAATATATCTCTTAGGTATTGTACTGAAGAAATGTATAAAATAGAAGGAAAAAAAAATTTTTGTTTTGTTTCCATAAGTAAGTTTTGGTGTTCGTTTTTCAATTCCATTAAATTTAACTTTTACGACTTCTCCATGAGAAATATTTTGTGCAATTAGTTTTCATTTCTTCATCTCCGTTCTTTTTTTTTTACTCTCTCCACTTTTGATGCATCATACACTAAGAATATGTGAAATTCGTATAACCGAGTTGAATTTTTATCATTTTTTGCAGCAATATAAGAGATAACTTTTTTTTTTTACGATAAAAAATTAACTATTCAAACAATTACAAAAATAACTTCTTTCATCTTTTTTTTTCACTGCAGATACGGGAGCATTTATGTAATTTAAAACTATACAGAAAAATATTTTATGGAATTAACCATTCAGTACATTTATTTTCCAAGACATTTTATATTAAAAATCTTAAGAGAAAAATCAACAATTTTTTTTTTCAAAAAAAGAAGTGATATTTTGACGAATTTTTTATTAATTCTCTAAGAGGTTACATCATTTTTTTTCACTTTTATATGCAGTTAAAAAACTGTTCATTTATATTTTTATATATTTTTGAAATTTCAAGAATAAATGTTATTGAGGTTTCAGAGATATTGTTGGAAAGCATTCGGTTAATTAAATTGTAAATTTATATTTTTAGGATTTAAAGCAATTACAGCAAAATAATTAGAGTTTTAGAGTGTAAATATCTGATTCACTCAAATGTTTTTTCATTACTTTAAATCTTTGTCATTTGATATGAATTATTAATTTTAATCAAAAAATAATAAACTTTATAAAAATATTAAACAACAAGGCACATTTTGCATCCATATAGTTTCATTTCAAAAGAGCAGAAATAAAAATGTGGCAGGTTTTTTTTTTTTTTTTTTTTTTTTTTTTACAAAGAAGCTTTACTTTATTTTCTTTTCCACAACATTTTCAAAGTTTCCACTAATTTGAGGAGTTCCCACAAGATTTCAATATCGACTTTATGAGTCGCAGAGTTAATTCGATTTTACAATGAAGAATTCACTTAAAATATTATTAATTCACATATACCCACAAAAATATACATTCAAAAAAACTCTTACTTTAAAGAAAAAATATTATGTTATTTGAATACATATGATTAGAAATATTTCCAATTAAAATTAATGAAAATGATTTGCTGATAAATATTGTTTATAATATCTACTATCGAATTAAGCAAAATCTTTCAGTATAACTAAAGCTATAAAAAATACAAGAAGTAATATTTCAGGAATTTAATGATAACTTTACTTTTGAATTTTGTTTTTGCACCTATTTGGATATTTTCATATTCGAATTATTAAACTTCACGGCGTATCATAAGAAAGTAAAATATATAGAAACAAAAACTGTAATATTATTGAAGGATTTGATAAAAAAAAGAATAAATGTTTGTGAAACATGAAATAGCTCTAACAAACATTATTAAAATAGAATTATTAGACTTACTTTCAGGAAAAGAATTCAAATTTTATTGAGAGCTTACTATTTAAAATTCTTTAGTATACTATGATCATCTAATTCGCTTAAAATCATTTAAATAAATATATGCACGAAAAGGATTAACATTAGTTAAACTTGATTAAACTTGAGTTATAATTTTTTTTCTTTCAGTTTGGAGCAGATATTTCCTTCGTTTTCTGACAGACTTATTCGTGCCAGAATCTGGTGATGTTATTATTGCACATAAAAATTTGACAAAATTAAAATAAATAAATAATTTATTATGTATTTATATTTATCATGTGAAGAAATGAAAATCCAAATTTCTATAAATCACTACGTAAATAAGAGCACAATTTCGAAATAAATTATAATATTGATTTTATTATTTATATCACTGAAATAATTATTTTTCATTACTTCATATAATTATAATTCTTTGCATTTTTACTAACCAGTGAACAAATTTAGAAAATGATTTGACTAACCAATGGATTTCAATGCAAATCCGTTTAAAAGTTTGACCTATAAGAAAAATTGTTAATAAAAAAATCAGCTACACCAGACTGCAATGTCATAGTTAAAAAAAAATATTTTAAACCATACTTGTACCTCTCAGAAATTATTGATACTGTTACTAATCGAATTTTATTCCATTCCTTAAAAATAATATTTTTTATTTAAAAAGAATTGAAATAATATCCTTATACATACCGCATACCATATATTTTCCTTTCTTCGTACAATGCATTTCTTCAGGTTATTTTTTTAAACCGAAGTCTATTCATTCTTTTGAATATAAAATGCTCATTTTCTTATTTCTTCCTTAAACGAAGGATCCTTTCATCCCAGTACAGCAAAACATTGTTACATTTCACTGAAGAGTTATCCGAAATTTGAATGTCTGGAATAAAAAATAGAATTTCAGAATGAGCAGCATTTCGGAAAATCCCGACATAAATCACATCTACTTCTTTAACCCAACACATCCTTTTCTTCTTCAACAACACATATGTGCCACGTTTGCTTTGAGGATAGTGAATATCTCAGTGCAGTGCAAAGGATTATTTTTGCAAGCCAACAAAAACGAAAAAATATTCTTTTCGAAGCAAAAATACTAATGATTTTGGACATGCTTGAAACTATAATTTATGCAAGGGAGTGAAATTTTTGCCTGTTTTGTAGGAGGAACGATAGTTGGCAGATTAAAAAACATTTTTATTTGCGCGCTGGATGAAATTTTTAAAACCATTTTCTACATTTTAGATTTTAATTCATAATTCTTTATCATAATTATGGAATTTTGAAATCAATACATTTGAAAATACCGCCAGATGGTATTCAAATGCAAACAAAACTGGTCACTGGTATACAAACAAAATTTAAATAAATGTGTATAAAATTTAACAAAAGTAACATATCAACAAATGATTTTTATTAATCGATTACAATATTCCATCGTTAGAAATATTAAACAAGTGAAATAAAGGCATTGAAAAGTAAGTATATCACCTTTCGGAAATCACGCATTGCAACCGTTTTTGGCAGTTATTTTGTTCATTTCATACTGTGTCGTGTTAGCTTTTAGTTTTTCAAAATCCAAATTTTCTTTTATGCATTTTTCTCTTTTCCTTTGTTTTTTAAATATATTATAACCGATGGATATAGATGTTTGATATTTGAAAAAAGAAATTTGATTCGTTGTTGGCACATTTGGATTGACATCTGGAACTATATTGCATTTGGGGATAAGAGCTTACAAATATACGTCGTATGCAATAATTTTGTGAAAACATAATGCAATTAAAATTAAAGTTAATTAATTCGTTGGAGGCAAAAGGTGTTATTAGACAGGCTTAATTATTGCGGAAAATGATTTTACATTTGCGTCGAATATTATATAAAAAGGGCTTTAAATTTTCTTATAACATTTTAATTATATTTTATCAAATGGCACAAAAAAACTGACAAAAAATCTTTTATTTCTGAAATAAACTGATTTACATGTATCAATCTAAAGCCGGAGGGATTAAATGAACAACATTATTATAAGCGACATTTGTAGAACTCATATAATTTTTATCCCATTTAAATCACAATTAACCAATTGAAAATTAATATACTACTGGGCGGGGGAAACTGTTTATTTAAGAGATGATTTTTCATCTGTATGCAATTTTATTGTATCATTCTTAAATGAACAATCTGCAATATACAATCTTACTACTTATACAATCTGTAACCATTATTACATTCATGCATCAAATATCATCTTGGAAAGTTTAAATTAATAGAAAGGCTAATAACTCGCACATTTATTGCGAATAATATTTAAATGTAAAATGCATGCAATTAGAAAATAATTTTTAATAATACAGTAAGTATACTGGTAGCCTAATTTGAGAAAATGTTGGGGAAAAAATTCTTTTACAATTTAGAGAAAATCGCTGAGAACAAACAATGCATTTAATAAACAATTTTATTACCAAATATATTTTATTTTTATAATACAAATAATAAAATCAATTATATAATTAATTAAATTGCTTTTACTTGAATGAATGAAAATAACATATATCAAGAGTTTCAATAAAGATAAGTCCACGTAGCAAATTTATTTTAGCCGTTGTATTTCAGAGTTATGTTGTGAATGTGCACGAAGAAAGAGGGTAAAGCCATTTACAGATTTGATCCCACTTTTGATATGAATCTGCAGATTAGGTGATAAAAAAAATTGTATACATCACTATATTCATGCGGTTAAGAGATATCGTGCTCCCATAAGCACGGGAAGACATGCTCAGGTTTCCCTTATAATGATTTCATCAACATTTTTCAGAAATCGGGGTTCTTCCGTGTCTAAATTCTTCATATCTCTAAAATTGATC
>JAPMOR010068707.1:90262-101114 GCA_026543865.1 Argiope aurantia | reverse complement strand
ATTCATCATATATTAAAAATAACTCTAAATCTCTCTTATTTACTTTTAGACTAACTGTGCAAGGAAGCAGTGTTACAGATCCGTAGACATATATCCAATTTTTATTTTTATAATTTTAAATTTATTCTTATCCATATTTGTTAAACTATCAAATTGATATTTATATTCTTTACTACTCATAAATATTCATTAAATTTTGAAAGACTTAGCAATGATGCATTTTTTTATATGGATCTCTTCTCAGAAAAAAAAAATACATTCCCCCCCCCCACTTTCAATTACCAAACTCGATTAATCCGAAAAGATAAATTTTTTCTTGAAAGGTAAAAATCATAAGGAACAAAAATGAAGAAGCGAAAAAGGACAGTAATGGGTTATTAAAAACTAATTCTTTCCAAAGATAATCTGATTAGATAAATTTCTTTTCTACACACTGAAAAAGAAATCCTTGTATGAAAGCAGACATTTTTTTTAGCCTTCGATTCTGAACTTCAGATAGGAGCAAACTTGGAAGTGTTCTTTTTTTTTCTTTTTTCATTTGATTTTATATACCACTCAAAGTAGACGTATTATAAACGTTTTTACTGTTCCCTTCGAAAGTGTCATAAGCTCAGAAGCAGCAATTTTTTGGATTAATTTATTGCAGTACCTTTTTTTTAAAATTCAATCTCGTGAAAGCTTTTAAAATTTTTCTTATCAAACACTCACACCTGAATTAATGGGAAAGACATAACTAAAACAAATAATTTTTCTTTGTTTTCATCTCACTTGGAAGAATGCTTGAATGATTTATTGTAATAAGCAAAACCAATGAATTCGTATTTTAGTTCTAACAATGTCAGATGTATATTACTATTTATTTCAAATATCAGCGAATATATACAAAAATTATTTCAATGAGAACAAATTTGCATACATACATTGCAAACGATATATTTGAGCAATTTATAATACTAAGTTATTTTTACATCTATTCATTTGTAATCAATTACAATTTATTACAATTGTTCTCATGATACCACCACCGCGTCCCACGAGTGAACCACCTCGTAATTGATGATAAAATGCTTCCGGCATGGTGGTTGGTTCTCACCACCCTTGTGGGTACACGAAAAGTTGGGGATTCGGCTTCTCCCATCGATGACGGAACATACTATCTTAGGGGAAGGTAATATCTTGGCCGGTGATGGCCCTTAGGATTCAACCACAGTTCCCGCCTGTATTGCTGTTGCGGCGGTCTGGTCATTCAAGTTTTTCAGTGTGCCTTCCAGCGGGTCGGAGTAGTCAGTTTGTGATACCACCACCATTTATTTTCGCTATCTTCCACCATTATATATCTATAATTCAATATATGAATAATTTATTTTTAAAATGGTGTAAGTTCATTTAAAAAAGAATTATTACATAATCTGAGAGTAATTTATTGTAAACTTTATTTATAGCTAATTAATATTTATCTTTTTAAAAATAGCAATAATAGGTTCAATTTAAATTTGGCGAATCAAAGAAACTGAGTACCGATTGATTATGAAATTAGAAAATATTTTCGAAACAATTAAAATAATAGATTTACACCATTTTCAAAATAAATGGTTGATATGTCCATAAAACGTCCCCCTTATTATATATAGTAAAAGTAATGTCTAAAGTAAAACTTATTGGGTAATAACCAATGAAGGCCATGAATTCAAGGAAGTTGAAAGAGCCGAACGAGTTCGTGAATGAGTCATCCATAGAAAGGTCAGGGAATTATTGGAACTAAAAACTTGTATTTGCTTACTGCTCTTGAATTATTGAAAATAAAATGATTATCTTAACAAAAAAAAAATAATTGCCTCGTCATAAAAACAACATTAGTAATAAAAGATTTTTTATATATATTATCGTTTCGATGCTAGTGCATTCTTATTAAAGTTTCTTGATAGTTTTGCTTATTTGACAAGGGAAATCATAAGACATTTTCCGAAAATTGACCATAATCAATTGAGTTTTATGCAATTTAATTATTTTCATATAGTATTATACAATATAATTGTGTTTAACACAGATTTTATTTTGAATTGCAAAATTTCAGTTTTTGTAAAGATTTTATTTAGTTGAGTTCAAACTGTCTTAATTTTTTTCACTCTCACTATTCGCTTCTCGTATTTAATTGATCGATACCGTACAATTTTTAAAAAATCCATCACAGCGAAATTTTTAATGAAAGTAAATTTTTCGTTGAATTTTGAGTTGATATTTTGATTAACCAGGCGGATAATAAATTATTCGCATAGCGCTTTAGACAATGACAGTTTCTCAGAAAGTAGTTTTGATTCAGATGATTTGAATATCAAAATGAGAGAAGATGATCATTGAAAGATATCGCAGCTTCAAAAGAAATGCAACATCAAGGTTTAAAGATTCGCCTTCCAATCGACACTAAGCGCAGGGTCATTTCTATCATTCTGAATCTTATCAAAAATTAGTATGTCCAGGTTTAGTTATATTAACGCCCCATTTTAAAGCAATACTAGGGCTATATTGGGATGCAATTTTGAACCTCGGTCAGATGATGAGGACGACCCCTGAGATGGCACCTCCCTCTCTACACAACACCACACCAGCGGGAGGACATTTGGCCTGGACGGTTTAACGTGCACCAGACCCGCTTACACGACGTTTCTTCAGTGGAATCAGGTCTCGAACCTGAAACTCCAGCTTCGAAGCTGAGACCTTATCACTAGGCCACCGCGGTCTTTGGTATGTCCAGGATTCCCTATCTTGAAGCGACTATAAATTTATTTTCTTATTATTAGGTATCGGCATATCTCTCAAATATAATATTATTTAAAGCAAAATATGGACAGGTAAAATTTTTATATTTTCTTGAACAGGGTTTGGGGTAATCGATAGATTGAAAGATACAGAGACATCTTTTTTAAAATCAAAGTATTAGATGTTGTTACTAGAAATGATAATAAATCATTTTTAAAAGTTCAGAAAAATCGCTTAAAAATTTAAATTTTAGACGAACGAAGTCAAATTAAAACTCAATAAGGCAAATAAATTGAACAAGATTTTTACCAAACAGAAAAAGAGACTACCTATAAGAAATGTTTAGGTTATTGGCTACAGCTACAGAAAAGAGCGTGCTCTTTTTTAAAAGAGTTGCTTTTAGAGATTAAAAGGAAGTCTTAAGAAACATATTGCAAAAATTACGACAATTTCGGTTTTATTTTTTAAATTGTTGAGGTAATTTGAATGAAAATGATTGCATGAATTATTTAATGAGTTATTTTTCTCAGATGATTACGTAAACCCAAATTTTTATCACTGTCTTATTCATAATGGATTGATACGAATAACACTGAAGGAAGTTGTTACTGTTTTTAGAAGTTTTAAAAATCTGATTTACAAAATAAAGCATCGCACCTGGATCAAATTGACAAAAAAGAAAGATTTTAAATTTTGATTCGCATAGATAATGTTTAAATTAGATTTTTAACCTACGATATAAATTTAATTACTTACCGTACTGTTTAGGAAATGCCAGATTATATTTTCTTCTATGAAATACGAAACGTCCCTGCAAATGTCTGTCCTACCAAACAGTCTATTTTCTGCCGACGTTGGGTAACAAATTTAAGGGACTATTTTTATCCAGATTTCGGAAACGGCTCAGCTTTAAAAATTTTATTCACCTTAATCAATATGGATTTCATATGAGAAAATGGTGTGATTTAGCTATATTGTAATTGATATGATAAAATTAGAAATCAGAATTGATCACACCGCTTTCCTTTCGCTTGATATAAAGTCAGCATTTGACAATATAGAATAAGCGATTTCATTTAAAATCTATTCTACTAACGAAGACGAGTGTGTGTTTGTGAGTCTTGGTACTCTACAATCCAAATCGTTTCACCTACAACTACCGAATTTGGCACACGTATACGTTGGGGAATGGGAATGTGTACCTCGGAGCGATTTTTAAAATCTTTTTTTTAATTAGCTAAGAAATAAGCTGAATTTAGGCGTTTTTCCGCTATATCATTTGAAAATATAATTGCACAAAAATGAACTTTACAACATTTTAAGATATAAAAAAATGCCTTTTTAATTATACTTGTAGCAGTTGCATTACTATTATCTTCTCTTTTGGATACTAGATGGAGATGTCTGATTAGATCAATCTATATGTCATCCCATAGTGCATTGCGATTGTAATTAGAATGAGATGTGATGCTGAACTGTGAAGCGCGCGCGTGAATGTCTTGTCTTTGTGTTAGAGTATGTTTAAGTTTGTGAGTGTGATTATTAAAGAAATGATTCCAACAACATTCGTCCTGTTGCTTCCTGCACAGATCATAATAATCAACATACCACCACATACTAATTTAATAATCGTGGGAATTTTTACTCAGTTTTAGAATTAATTTTTTTGTTCAATTTCTAACAATAGATTACATTGTTGCCCTGAAAACGAAACTGATTTCATCATTTCATTATATATTTAATTAATTTTCTTCCATTGGTGAAAAGTAAGGAAGTAGGATTGTATTTAATATCTGTCTCTGTGTAATTTGCAAGAAAGATTTAAAAAAAATGAAATTACAATATTTTACAAAAATTAGATGATAGATGATCAGGATATTTACAATTTTAATAGCCTTATGCTGTTAAGGAACTGGCTCCATTAGAAATGTTTGTGTACAAAATAAATGAAATTGGAGTAAGACGATTAAAACAATACGGCTTTAATATCAAGCCATTTGGCGAAATCGGGATTATAAGATTATATTTAAACGATTAATCGAAAAACAAATATAACCGATATTTCTATCTAACCAGCTGAGGTGGCTGGTTAAATACGTGCTTCTGCTTTTTACAAACGTTTTATCTTTCATTGTTCTAAGAACTGTAGAATTTCTTATGTTAATGACGTGGTGACTATCACTAAATATATGACAAATGTTGTCTTCTGTGTTCACTAATGGTGTCCACAAAATGGAACATTCTTATTAATACTAGAAATGAATAAGGGAGATGTTTTTACACAGATGTTTGTATATGATCAGGCAATGATAACTTTAAGTAAAGGGGTCAGGGATTATGAAATAATTCCAACGAAGCATTATGAAAAATGAAGGGGAAATTATGGGACTTTAAATTTAAGTGGGTAAAAACTGCTGAGCATTATTTATAGAGCAATTTGTTCTAAGAAATTTTCTAAGACGAACTGCTCTTCCTAAAAATCCCTCTTTTAGAATTAATAATTCTCGAAATAAAGTTTCTGAGTGCCTTAAATTACTGAGAATTATAGCAGATAATAAACTCACATGTTTACCCTATTGCAATCAATAAATCTCTTGGGATCGCCTATTTATAATTACCAACATCTTGAATGTACCTTTAAGTTTACCAGCTCTCGACATAGTGATAAAGTCCATTAAATCACATTTCTCACCTGGATTACGAGCTCCTGATCCTGGATTACTTCTTGAAGAATTGGATTCCATTTTCACCACATTTTAACAGATTTAAAATATTAGATTTTCCGTGATATTTCTTTGGAAAACTAATCCCCATGAAGCATTCTGTATTCGAATACATATACTTTAAGTTTTACAATCTTAAAAAAACCTCCACTGACAGCAAGAAAGCGTGGTTCGATAATTTAATTATAAATTCTCGAGGTATCAACGAAATAATGGAATCTTTTAAAATTGTTGAGATAATCTGCATTGCGCTGACTTGTAAATGAGAGTTTCGATAATGAGAGATTTGATGCATTTGTGTTGTATTTGTTGATTTTTTAATAATTATCTGATTTCTAAGTTATAAATTAACAGCCCCTCATTCAAATATATCATTTGATATATTTAAAATATTCTATTATTTTTATATTTTTATTCCTTTATCTTTCCAACTCATCGAAGTTACGAAGATGTCTCAATAGAGTTTGGCTCTGTTACTGGAGGATAGCATTCAATAATTGAATAATATACCTACACTCAACCTAAATTAAAAGGAAACAATATTCAATCAACCTTTCGACAGCAATATTTTTAAAACAGTTCGAATGATAAATATATTTTATGTTCCTTTCTAAGGTATATGAAAATTATTTTGGAGCGAATTTCATGATATTAAGTTGTGGTTAAATGACGGCAACAAAATTAATCTACAACCTTTTCTTTAAATTTGTATATTAAGCCAGGGATAAATAAAGTTCGATGGATTTAACAAGCATTAGACCTATATACGTGGTAAACCTTTGATGTAATCTGTTTCCGAAATTCTGTTCATTCGACCTCGAAGCGGAAAATCTGTTCCGAATCTACCATGGATCCTACGAGATATTTGCAAATAAATATTTTACTTAATTTGAATTATTTCAGATGGAAACTAAATGTGTGAAAAGAGCGTATTTTCATTTAAAAATATTCTCGATGGTTTGATTTATATTAACAAATGCATAAATATTTTAACAAAAAAAACTTAGTTTGAGAATGCGTGATGTGAGATGTAATATTTCAGTGTTATCCTTACTACTTATTGTCACACCTTCAATACTTCCTAGTTTCCCGTAATCCGAAAATTCTTATACCAGCAGTTACCACATATCTTTTATCTTCTACCATGAAATTTTTCGTGAAAAAATATATTTCAAAGAATTGATATTTCGAATTAAGTGAGAAGAATGAAACTGATAAAATAAGTGTATAAAGAAGTTATGAAAGAAGGGATAATTTCATTCAAGCTGTTATTTACGTGGATTTTATGGGTCTGGAAATTTCTACTTTTTTCTACATGAAGAAAAAGAAATTAATTGAATTTTAAAATAGAAAAGCCTGATTTTATATATTAAAAAATTTATTTTTGGATAAACTTATATCAAAGTAATATGTTTTAATCTTTGAAACAAATAAAATGTTCAACACACATGAAGACCTAAAAAAATAGTCGAAAAAATATATAAAAAAAGTTTAATAAATTGTTCTTACTGTGTGATGTGTCCAAAGCAGATGTATGTCTTAATTCTGTTTCTCTTTCGCTAAGCTCTCATATACAACAGGAAATGCTATTTTTATTATTTAGATATTTTTCTTATTTCTTTTCTCAATAGAAAAGAAACACTTAATTTTTTTGTATAAAGGGGAAAAGGTATTCACTTACACCATAAAATAATAACCAGAGAAAATTTAAATAATAATATTATTATCAATTAAATATTTATTTAAATTATAATTTTACAATATAATTTAAATAATTATTAATTTAATTTTAATAATTATTTTAATTATACTTAAATAATTTTTTAATTAAAATAAATAATTATTTATTAATTTAAATAATTATTTTTATAAAATAATTGCAAGAGAAAATTATTATAATTGTTTACTATCTAAAATTTGCACCAGAAAGTTTTTTTTATTGCTATGTTGTTTTTTGTGGAAGCAAAGGACAGCTACAAATGAATTTCTTAAAGAAAGTAATGTAATACAGTTTTAAAAAGAGCCCCATTTACAGTGTACTAAGATCAATTTTTTAATAATTGATTTTTTTTTTGTTTTATAGTTGTAAGATCTATTATTTCTCAAACTATAAGCAGACTGACTCTCTGTTACGGAGTGACGAAATAATTGAACTTATGATTATTTGATAAATAATATCTAAAAGTGTTTAGATTTTGTATATTCATCAATAATTCATATAATTTCATTCCTTTGGTACAAAAGGAAATGAGGAAAAATATGGATTAGGATATTTCCTCTTTGCAAACATGAAACAAATTAAGAGAAAATTTTTATAAGCAAGAAATGCTTAAATATTTGGAAAGAAAAATTTGAGACATTTATTAAATCAGCATGCGATTAGCTAATTTTATCAGTATAACTGTATTAGCATAATTTTTCGGAAATATAACTTTTATCCTCGCATATATGAAATTATTTAAGGAATGCAATGCAAGTGTTATTGGAAAATTCCGACTGAAGTACTTGATTTAAGGCAAGATTCTTTGTTTATTTAGCAGAAGCTTTATAGTCTCAATAAATATTTAGTTTATAATAAATATTTAATTTTAGAAAATTAATTTAGAAACCATTATAGGGATAAATGCTCTCTACATAAGCAAAAATGTAGATATTAATCGCGTTCTTTCTTGTGTGTTCTAATTTTCTTATGAATATTTCCGACGTGGATGCAAAACACTAATCATTTTACACGCTAAAGAAAAGATATTTTAAAATAAAAAAGAGCAAATTTAAGTTAATGGTAATTCTAATTCTACCGCTTCCTCCTCATGCAAAAAATTCTGTGACAAAATTATAGCAACACTACTCACATAAAAATTATCATTATTTATCCATTTTTATAACGATGGAATAAATATATCGTTTTTCCGTTGGGTCATATTTATGAAATCTTCTTTTCATCAGGTTATATATTTGCTGTATTCTTTGCATTTAGATATATGACATTCAGGTTTTTTTCAAATTCCAATAGGCTATAAAACAGATTTTTTAAATAAAAAAATGACATTCCGGATTGTTCAGACATTATTGCTACAAATCCTTTCCTTAAAAGAAAAATTCAAAGAGCTTCGAGATTAACGATGAGTCTTAAGGCCCATACATATTACATCAATGATGGAAACGTTCTTTGAAGAGGGGATCTGGCTTTTATCTAAATATTCACTGCGTTTATGTCAAGAAGTAACCATGTCTGTGCCTAACTTTTGATTATGAATTAAATTTTGTTCTCTATTTATGTTTTCTTATGATCGATCGAAGCTCGCCAGAAATAATAGGCCTTCTTTCTCATGAAATGAAGAGACTCTGTCCCAGTTACAATTTTTATTAGAAATCTGAATAAAGTAAATATAAAGGTAACAGTCATACGTAAACATGCTCTAACTGATCGGCATAGTACCCGAAGAATTCTTCATATTTCATATACAAAATGATGGATCAATGTTACGCTTTTTTAAAAACATGTTAAACTATAATTATCAGTAATCAAACGAAACTGGAAATAAATCATTCAGATAAATAACTAGAATGTGTCAAAAGATACATGATCATAATATATATCAGTAATTGAACATTTCGTATATTCATATATTTACATGTTTCTAAAATGTGAAGATCCAGAGGTGATAGATTAACTTTCGGTTGAATAATAAGATGTGTTAAGTATATGTATAAATTCAAGGATTCTTCAAACAAGAAATTATAAAGGTGATAACAGCCGAAGTCCTATAAATCAACAAAAATGTTACACTGAGATTTTTTAAAACGGATGAAAAATAAATACCGACATATTTAAGCATGATTGATATAGAATTAGTGAAGGAGAACTCACCTTCTAATTTTAGGACTAAAGTTAACTGATAATCAATTTAATATAATCTGATAATAAATTTAATAAAATCCAAAAAAAAATCTTCTAAGGCACCTGTAGAATAATAAAAATAAAAATTACAACCACGATTTGTGACTATTTTATAAGCAATTTAACTGGTCCTCTGGAAGATTGCAATACTTCATTAGTCGATAATTGAAATCTATATGCTGCGTCCTTTAATAAAATGCTATTCAGTGCAAAAAAAAATTCAGGAAGAAGTAATAAGATTTAAAAAGAAGAAAAGAAATAGTTATGAATTAAAATGCTCATAAGTGCAAAATTACTTCTAAATAAATTATTCAAGGGGCGATATATTTGTAACTGAAACTGTGTAACAAATAAGGAAGTTATAGAATGCAAAAATTAATATAAAAGATGTTCGTCTATTGTTTTGAAGAATAATGAAATTTTAGTTTCGCAATTGCAATTATATTTGAAATTAAATTCTAAAAAATATTGATTCAAATTGTTCTCAACTTAACATGCCTGATTCATCTTTAATTAAAAGTTAAAAAATACCCGCATTTCATCAAATATATTAAATTCTGTAGCTGTATTGATGATGTCATTTATTAATTTATATAATACAATTATCATATATTTACATTTTATAAATACCGATACTTTATACCGATTAATCGGTATGAAGTCAAAGTAAGGAAACAAAACAATAATTTCTCAATGCATCAAAAACTATTTAAAAGTTTAAATTTAAAAGGATAAATTCTTAATTATTGACTTCTTTTCATATGGGAAATTGTTATCTGGAGAAATGCAAAGAAAGCATTTTCGCTTTCTAAAATTGGCGATAAAAACTTTTTGAAAAATCGATGAACTACTGAAAAAAAAAAAAAAAAGCTCTAGATAGTCAACTCTAATTTATTTTATAGTAAAGGTGGCACTTTCACGCAAGGATAAGAAGAACCCCATTTCGATGACTGACATCTAAACGGATAAATAAATTACTCAGCTATTGAAAGATTACTGATAAAATAAGACTTGACACGAGTGGTCTTGAAAGCATACGCAAATGCTTCAGGTTTGTGATCATTGGAGACACGATTGAAAAAAAAACCTTTTATTAATTATCAAATAGATAATCTATATATTAATAATCCACTCAGATAAAAAGGATATCTGACAGTTTCATCTTGCAAAAGAAAAGATAATATTATTGAAGCAAATATTCTGCATCTTCAGAAATAATATGATATTTATTTTTTATTTGCGGCTTTAATAACATCGGTATGATAAATATTATTTACGGTAGACTAATATAAACTATTTCGAAACTACATTTTTTTAGTTTTAAAAACTACTTGAATTCTTCCTTTGCTTCTTAAATGCCATGAAGGCGATAACTATCATTGATATCTAATTAGGTATGTCTTCATTATCCTTAATCACTGATATCTAATTAAGTATGCCTTTATTATCCTTCATCACTGATATCTAATTA
>JAPMOR010068707.1:0-89755 GCA_026543865.1 Argiope aurantia | reverse complement strand
TCATCACTGATATCTAATTAAATATATCTTTATTATCCTTCATCACTTATATCTAATTAAATATGTCTTCAGTATTCTTCATCACTGATGTCTTCATTATCCTTCATCACTTATATCTAATTAAATACGTCTTCAGTATCATTCATCACTGATATCTAATGAGGAATGTTTTCATTATCCTTCATCACTGATATCTAATGAGGTATGTCTTCCGTATCCTTCATCACTGATATCTAATTAAATATGTCTTTATTATCCTTCATCACTGATATCTAATTAGGTATGTCTTCCGTATCCTTCATCACTGATATCTAATTAGGTGTGTCTTCCATATCCTTCATCACTGATATCTAATTAAATATGTCTTCCGTATCCTTCATCACTGATATCTAATTAAATATTTCTTTATTATCCTTCATCACTGATATCTAATTAGGTATGACTTCCGTATCCTTTATCACTGATATCTAATTAGGTATGACTTCCGTATCCTTTATCACTGATATCTAATTAAATATGTCTTCATTATCCTTCATCACTGATGTCTTCATTATCCTTCATCACTGATGTCTTCATTATTCTTCATTACTGATATCTAATTAAGTATGTATTCAGTATCCTTCATCACTGATATCTAATTAAATATGTCTTCCGTATCCTTCATCACTGATATTTAATTAAATATGTCTTCCGTATCCTTCATCACTGATATCTAATTAAATATGTCTTCCATATCCTTCATCACTAATATCTAATTAAATATGTCTTCAGTATCCTTCATCACTGATATCTAATTAAATATGTCTTTATTATCCTTCATCACTGATATCTAATTAGGTATGTCTTCCATATCCTTCATCACTGATATCTAATTAGGTATGTCTTCGATATCCTTCATCACTGATATCTAATTAAATATGTCTTCAGTAACCTTCATCACTGATATCTAATTAGGTATGTCTTCAGTATCCTTCATCACTGATGTCTTCAGTCTCCTTCATCACTGATATCTAATTAAGTATGTGTTTTAATCTTGCAGACAACAGTGGAACTTTTACAAGCAATTCTCACTAGCGCTTAGTTTAATGGTTTAATATTCATAATCTTGTTCATGTGTGCAGAGCTAAAAATTATATTTTTATTGCAGAAAAAATCAAATTTTTGGAATATTCATTGCAGTCTCCAAGACTTATCTAAAGATTTTCTTTAAAATCTCTGCTTGTCTATAATACGATAAACTTTAAGAGAAGCGTAGACAAAAATAGCTATAGAAGAATGGTGATTATTTTTTACATGATACCTTGAAAACCAAAATAGAATTAGAAATAATAAATATTATTTCTAATTCTATTTTGGTTAAGCTCATTTGTGTTTTAGTTGTAGCAGCATTAGCGCTCTCTAAATAAAATGTATATTTTATTACATAGATTCAGGAAATTTTATGTAAATAATTTTTATATTGTTTATTTCTGAATTTATTGTTGCTTATACCTTGAAAACATTATTCTCCATTACAAATAAAAAGAAGGTTTGTTCTGTACTATAACTTCGTAACCGTAGAATTTTGAAGCCTTTAGGAATCTCGAAGGCGAATGAATATTATTCTTTTCAATTTCATTTCATTTGGAATCAGAACGAAATAGGACTAATAACAATAAGATCTAAAATGATATTCTCCCAAATAAAAAAAATATTACAACCTTATATACAAATAATAATCTCAACAATATCTTAGCATATTGTTGAAAATACCAATTAATTATAAGATTAATTCTCTGTAAATGTGATGCACAGCCTCTACCTAAAATAGATACTTTATCAATGAAATTCATCTGGATATTGACACATACCCGCACATGAACAAGATCTTACTTTTAATGCTTACTTGAAAATAATTGGCTTTTTTTAGTTATTCAAATTTTATTTGAATTTCAATTATTAATTGATTGCATTTGTTTGCTTCGACTTTCCAGAAGAACCAATTAAAACAATAACGGAAATGAATGGACGAATCGCAGTTTCCAAAACTTTTTGTGTTACATTGGTACAGCGGAAAGAAGACCGTAATCTCTTAGTATATGCAACGTACAACTAATATGAGAATACAGAAGGGATAGATGTTCAACCCAGGTAGTGCCTGGTTATTTTATACAAATTATATATATATATATATAAATAGAAAAAAAGCTAAAAAAATATTTTACTCATTTTTTAGAATTGTGAAACTGAGGATAAAAAACATGCCATATATAATTTTTCTGTCAATTTAATATCTAAAATATGTGTTAAATATTTTAATATGTGTTATTCATTGTTTAGTTAATAATGCTTTGCGTGCTATTTCGAGCACATGATTAGAGTTTGCCGTGTAATTTATTTTAAAGCATTGAATAAGTAAACAAAACAAGTTTAAACGAGTAGATATATGATAATAATATTTGACTTGATTTTTCTCTCCTTTCTGAAATTTTGGAAGACCCAGTGAAAGTGATCTCCCCAGAACTTCGTTGCATTCTCTTTAAAAAGGTATTATCCCATATAGCGCCTTGCACCTATCGGATTACACTGGCGTAAAATAGATACAAAATATTAACTTTTAGCGGGAATTTAACATTTTTATTGAATCTATCGTATCATCTTTGGCGGGTTATTTGGCGATTAATCCTTGGAATGTGTTAGTAGTATCTGAAAACCGAATTTATGTTTTAGATGCGTTTTAAAAATCGCGTTTACTTGTTTTTGAAAGCACAGATCGATAGACGGGTAATCGCCAATTAGATTTCACTCAAAATTTGATAAGTGTCTACATTAAAGATGCGTACCGAATTTTATCTTCCAACTCTCATCCTTTTGTCGTATTCAATTGTATTCGAAGAGACGGGTAGACAGACTTCCTCTCAACAATTTTTGCTCAAAATTTGATTTGAATTTGATATAAAGATCATATACCGAATTTCATCTGTCTAAATCAAAACGAGTTTTAGTTACCTTTGTCGCAGACAGACAGATAGGCATTTTCAACAATGAGTTTTTTTAAAAATTTTTTTTTATTTCTGAAATATCTAAAATGTGGAGATTCGTCAAAATTTCGAATTCGAATTTTTTCATGATTGCTATACTTTCACTATACTACTTATACAAAAATGTAAAAAAAACTAAAAATTAAAAAAAAAAATTTTAAAAATAAAAAAATTAAAATAAATTAATAGACAGACAGAGGAAACCAATATTACATTTGCTTCAGCGTAGAACATGACGTGCATATCCTACCCTTGAGGAAAACAACAAATCTGCTTCAACCAAGAAGCTTACGGTTTGAAGGGAAGACAAACTTCTTCGTATAAACAGAACCATCCTAAAAATATTTGTGTCTGAGAAGATATCGATAAGAGGCATGACTGGCACGTCACCGATAATGATAGGTTGACTTAAAAAAGTGAGGATGGATTTATATACATTCATCATTCATACTTTCACGCGACAGATACATTTATAAAATGACTGAAAAAGGGTTTGTTGTCCTAACAGTTATGGTTTTTTATGCGTCTATATGGATTACGTTTTTCTACCATTTGATATATTTTCCCCCGTGAAGTAAATAGCTGTTATATCTACTAGGAGATGATATTTGATTTCTGTTTTTATATATTGCATCCATCATTTTATTTGTAAGAATACCATCAATAATAATAGGAGATATCGTTGATGCGAAATATATGATTCTGACCATTGCTGTAAATGTTAAGCTTATGCAGTTTTTATACTGCATTTGCCTTTCTACCTTAACATTAATACTTAAAATAGAATGGGAGAAATACTAAAATCAGAGGAATTTTATTTTTGATAAACTTTCAATTTTAAGAGCAAGAGCTTCCAGTTGTAATTATAACAGGCTATAAGAAGATACTCATTATAAGAAAGAGTTAATTCATGTTCACATAAAATATGTCACAAGCAACAAAAATTTAATTTTCGATTCATTTTGGTTTTGACGTCACAATACAGCTTAAAGAAACATGTGATTCTAAGTCCTGTACAATTTCTGCATTGTGACATTATGTAAATTTAATACTTTGCATTATATTGTCAAAAGAAAGAATATTATGTCAGTTAATCAGGGTATTAAATAACTATTAAAAATTCATACATTTTAAAATAGAATGCGAAATTTATCTTGATCATTTTCTCTACTAATTTATTTAAGAATCTCAGTCTTTAAAATGACACTTAATTAAGATTTTATTACAAATAAATCAAGGATGTCATCTTAATAGCAATATAAGGGGAATTTATTAAATAATTTTTGTTTTATTTTCTATTTAATTTTAACAGTATCAATAAAAAAATTCAGTTAAATACGTTGTAATTAAAAATTAATGGTACTGAAATAGTCAATATTCTAAGTAATTTAAATAATAAATATATGAGAAAAATATTTAAAGGACATTCGAAACATCATAGCATGTTAATGTTTCATATCTTTATTTTCAAAAATAATTTTTAATTATATGGAAACAATTGCAGTTGCTTAATTTCACTGTATCATCAGCGAAGAAGAACTGATTTTTGTAGTGAAATAACAAGAAAGTTAAGGATATTACTTTAATTTAACAAAGAAATTATTCTATTTATAAAAACGTATAATATCAAAGATGGATATAATTTTATTTATATTGTGATTATGAGCTTGAAAACCTTCTGAGTTGAATACGCCGTTTTTACCTAGAAGTTTATAACAATTACATTTTATTTTACTTCATGTTTATTTTATAAACAATCAGTTAAAATTTCATTGTGAAAAAAATATAGAATTCTTTTGACATTTCAGATATCTGAGAATAATTGATATAAATTGAACAAGATTTACATATATAATATTTATTACATTTTACGCATAAGCATTTTAAGAAAATTAGATTTCTCTTGATTTTAATAGCTATTTATGTACCGTGTTTTAGAAAATGTTCCAACAAGATTAAGATTAGGCCTTTTGTTGTGAGCTTGTGTTTTATATATTTTAAAAGCTTGCTTTCTGTAGAATGCTTTAAAATTTTATAAAATAGTATGAATTCTTACATAAAATATGAAGAAAAACAAAATATGAGGATAAAATATGAAGCATGAAAATTTTTTTGAATATATTATAATTCTCTTGGCTTTGTATGTAGTATATAGGCATTCTCAGAAATAAGAACATTATTTTAAAAATAATAAAAGTGCGACATTCAAATTCTTTTCTTCAAAACACATAAAGGAAAATAAATGAAATGAGCCGACTCTATATTTGATACTACAGCAGTTAAATCCAAAAATAAATCATTGATTTTTGGATTTTTTAATGTTTGTGGTAATACAAATTTGCTCATCAAGTAGAAGAAATGAGACGCGATTGCTACTTTCCAAAGAAGAACATTGATACATACAAACATAATATGCTTTCAGCAATCGTTTTATACATATAGGCAGATTAATTCAGTGAGCACAAATATATGCAATTTGAACATAATAAAATATCACTCTTGTTAGTCAGATAATACTTTTAAACTCTTATGTTAGACAGTTAATTCAAATTCTTAATTTTAAATTAATTCAAACTCTACTCATCCAGAATAATTTGCAATAATATCAAATTCTAGGAAACAGGACTTATCCTATATAATAAACGGATGGATTAAATTGTATTTAATTGTTGAATAACATTACTATTAAACTCAATATAATTTTAATGATACATTAAATACATAGCGTTCTTATGTTTTTCCTATGAAATTTAAGCTCGTGCATCTGATATTCCTCAAAACATTTGGTATTTATTATCTGTAGCAATTAACATTAATAATGTAAAGAAATTTATGGGTTATTGTATCTCCAATTTATGAAGTCGTTAATACATATACTGATCTAATATTATATGAAGACATCCATGAGATTAAATAAAATTTTGTATATTCACTATAGACACTATTTACACAGAAGGAATAACAGAGAGCTTTGATCTAATATATCAGCTACTATAAAATATATTTGAAGCACATTTAATATAATTTAACTGATCTTAATGATGCATAGCGCAATTTTTTAATATTATCATTTAATTATCACTCACTAGCCGCCTTTGGCGACCAGCCGGTTCGCCAGTATTACCGCTCGCTACAATTTTCAATTAAATATTTTAAGTAACTGGTCTCTTAATAGATTCTCAAACAAAACATTTTTAAATCTTCAAATTTTGATAGTCATACGAAACTTATACTGTTGTTTAGATCGTTTCGTTCAATTTACTATATATATATATATATTGCTAATTTGTTGTCATTTCCGGTAAAACTTCAACTTTAATTTAAAGTGAAAATGATGAAATTGCAATTAATATAAGGATATTTTTTAATAAAACCAAGCGTTTTATTTTATTTTTCATCTTTATTGTAATTTATTTATTATTATTGAATATGAGTATCGCTCGGTCTTATGTGAACTATAAAATATTTTTCATAATTTATGTAATATCTCAAAGAATAATTCAAGAAAAACTTCTCAGATTCAGCCTAAAATTCAGTTTTTAGTTTTGCTTTCAAAAGGATTCAAATGAAATCAATAATAATATTTTGTTCCGGCCTATAAATATATTTCAAAAGTTATGAAGTCTAAATTTAATGCAGTAAGGTATCATATTCTGAGAAATATTTTGGACACACCAAATTTTAAATAAATGAATGAATGTTTCTATTTTCCACGATCAACTAAGACTTATTTATGAAGTTTTCAATGTTAAAAATTTAGAAAAACTCAACATTTTCATAATATTAGGCCAATTAATTTTGAGAAACCTGCGCGCAGATTGGGGTATTTTCTTTGAAACGATTGATGAAAAATCTAAAATTATCCTTTTTATATTGAATAGCGATATTCAAATTTTCATTAATCAGTCAGTTTAAGTGATTGATTTAGTTGATTGGAAATTAACTCTTTTTATTTAAAATATTAGTGTTTCAAGAACATTTTGTTAGTCGTGATTTCCACAGCAGAAGCTTTATGTAAAATCAAAAATTCGTTAGAGCATTTATTGAATCAAGTTACATAAAATATAATCATTTTCCATTTAGATCATTTTAGCAGATCTGTGTCTTACTAAAGGTTTACAAATTAGCTGTGTGGCCCTGATTTGAACGGATATCCTGTTCATATTAAACAAAACTTCTTTAAAATAAAACTGATTTATTGGATTAATAATATAGAGATTGTAAAAGATCATAAAATAATTTTTCTTGAATTTATTTTTTAGAAAAAATAATATTTCATATTTGTTTCATTTCCTACAGACACGTGCCGAAAATTATATTTTTGAAGATTTCATTTGCAAAAAGATTTAATTTATTTTTAATTGGAGCTTTAATCAATGTGATGGCAACACTTTGAAAAAAGCTAATTTTTTCCCATGAATGCCAAACGTGCTCGTGTAGCTTAAATTTTATTTTTATTTTGTACGAAAATAATTGTTGAAAAATATAGTTAAAGTATTTATTTAAAAATTTATTAAAAATAGAAATTTAATTTTAAGGTTAAAACTTTGGTATCATTTAAAAGATAAAGTTTTGATATTTAACTTCATGTAAAAATCTTTTTTGTGCGGTAATATTTTCGGAAGTTATAGCAGAAACACGCCAAAATTTCGTTTAATTTTTAAATAAATAAAATTCTAATTAAAAATTCGAAAACATAACCCCTAGGTGCACATTCCCGGTCTCCAAGGTATACGTGTGCCAAAGTTTGTAGCTGTAAGTTGAATGGTCTGGCCTGTAGAGCGCCAATACACACACACACACATTGAGCTTTATTATAAGTATTGATTAAGAATTACACATTACATCTTCATTATACGATGTTTTCAAGATATTGTATTGCATTAAGATTATTGAATGTCATCGTAGAGTAATCATGAAATAATTGTACGCTCAAGTTAAGTAAAAGCGGTTAATCCTCGTTTTTGAATTGACATCATTGAAATAAATTCTCTTTAATTGTATAATACCATATATTGATTGCACTTCTGGGGTTTTGTGATTTTCTGTCAGGTTGAACTTTTTTTATCACTCATTAGAATGCTGTGAAGTGAATGCTGTGCTGTTTTAATTTGAAACATAATTGTTCTGTACGTAATGGTAATACAATTTTTATTTATTTCAAGGTTTACTTGGAAACGTATCAAAGAAATGAATAACTAACTTTTAGATAAATATTATTACATTTTTGACAAAATTTTAGATGAATTAAGGACGCTCTTGTTCTCGAAGTAAAACGATATGCTCATTTTTCTTATGATTTATTGTATGAACAGTTAATATTTTATGATTCAAGTAATAGAAAGAAAAAGGAGATTTTTAAGATTAACATACAAATTAAGTTTTGAACGTACAAATTAAGGGAAGCAACAACACTAAAAAGTCGATTTTTAACCATAATATTGATTTTTTACCTTAATGTTTGAACTATTTTCTTTATAAAACAGTGTGAATTTTTTTCCCACATTTCATTCTTTGAGAAATTCGCTTCCACTTTTTATATTTGCCTAATACATGTTTTTATGCTATTTTCTTCTTTAAATGCTATTTTCTCAAATTCTAAATTTTGGAAACTCACCTTAGAAAAAATCTCATAAATTGAAATCAAAGGCATATTTTAGTTTTAGTTTAGTATAATTTTGTGTGTGTTTGTGTATTCTGCTGTTTTTCCATTGCTGAATAAGTACTCTATGCAACAAAAAAAGATTATTCTGTTGATTTAAGGCTTCATTATGCGAAACAAAACGGGCAATTAGTTTCTGGTTTATTGGCACAATCCCAATATTTAAAGAATAAACAGAAGTTCATTTAGTAGTTCAGTAAGTAGGTCATATGTTTTTCAAGTTGGAACAAATGAACTGATAAACTTCATTTGTAGTAACTAACTAAACTAAACTTATAGATTTTTGCTCTACACGAATTTTTTCAAACTATTACCATATCTTTCCCAATCTTCAAAATATTTTTGGATTTCAACTTATATATTATTGTTTTATAGGTATTTTCTTGAATATAACATTTTTTTAAAGTTCCAACCCGAATTTAATTGTATATATTTTTATATACATCTTATCATTAGATATTTTAATTGCGATGCAATTTCATTCCGTAATTGATAAAATCATCCATTATCGGGAAAACAAATGAAAAAATATTCTAATTTCATTCCCACTTCACCACCACAACAAACAAGACCCTCTCAAGCTCTGTGTGCACCGCACCTCCATGAAGGCTAGTTGGTGTCCATCACCACCAGGGGGACCCATTGTTTGGCGGGCGCTCTTCTTTCTCCTGATCAGTGTGTTCTGAGATCTAGTTTGATTCGAGAGTTAGTTTGAGGAGGCACGGGATATATGGAACCACGTGAGTGACTATGATACAACCCATGGATCAAAGTAACGGAACCGAGACATGGGTGTTAGGAGAATTGAAATCTACCACGGAGCAGATACAGTTTATGTATTATCCAGGTAAGAAACAAATAAAAGAGTTTTTCTCATGATGGGAACTAGAAATTTGATTAAAGAGAAATGAAATAAATACAAAAGAAAAGTCTTCAAAAGAAGTTTGGGAAAATTTGCGAACTTTCAATTTGTTTCTAAAGCCGGTTGATTGTAGTAAGGATATATTAAATGAAGTTTGAAAAATTTGTAGATGTATGTGATTTTGCAGTGGAAATTTTTTTTAAAGTTTTAAATTTCCTTGTTTCGTTAATTTCTTTTATATAAATTTCAATAACAAAAATTATGATTAAAAAATATTACGATGAAAATGGGGGGGAATATTAAAGATAATCTTTTACTTGAATGAATTTATTACTTTGTCCAAAAATGTTTTTAAATTATTTGTTGTTACAAATAATTCCATCATGAATTTTTTGTTGCATTTTGCAAATTAAGATTATGCAACAAAAGTATGTGCTTTAAATTAAAATTAAAAAAACTTTCATGCAGATTGTCATATTATCTGTTGTATATTATAGTAATTTAATACATTATTTAATTGGTGAATTCTTACATCATACGGTCGTCTATTGTTTTGTATTTTCTTTAAAAAAATATATATAAATTTATATTTTCATCATACAATTTGTTCTTTGACATTTTTGTATACATGGATTATCCAATCATAGTGCGTTTAAATAATATATGGTACATATGTTCAATGTTACGTTGCATGTTGATAATAAATTCGTGATTATTTTAAAGTAATGTATAAAAATCTATTGTTTAGTTTCCATTTTAAAGTTCAATGGCAGTTAATTTAATTATTTCCTTTTTGGCGTACAAAAGATAATCATAAAAAATATTAAAAATCTTGTTCCTTTAAGATTTTTCTTACTTGATATTAGAATTAATTATTGGAAAATTTCATATCTTAATATCTAATCATGAAAAGCGAGTAATCAAATAAATAATAATATTTTCTTAATAACTTATTACATTGAATAGTCATTTATTTCATCATTGTTTCAGTACAGTTATATGAATTTTATTATTTTGAATTACTCTTTAGAAACATGGTATTAACTATTTAAATATTAGTTATTTTTCAAAATTATATATTTCACTACAAATTTTTTATTATAAAATGCTGGTGATGAAAAGTAAAAACTGTTATTTTAATTTTACGCTAAAACAAATCATTTATTTAAGAATTTATCTCCCACGCTGTAATAAAACTTAAAACAGATTTCATCTCTGACATGGAAAAAACAACAACTAACAAATGGAATTATTACGATTAAAGATATTTTCCAGATGGATATATCTTATTTGTCTTATATCAATATTTGTCTTTTTTATCTTATATAAAAGTGTTTTTACTAAATGATGTTAGAAAAATAAAAAGCATGTTTATTATGTGCGCTTTGTTTGATATCTTGAAATATGAGTTAAGAAAAAACATTTAGATTTTATTATAAATATGAATTTTAATTTTTAATAAAATTCAAATTTGTTTGCATTTTATTTTTAAATATAAATTTTGATTTTTAATAAAATTTAAACACATTTGAATTTTATTTTTAAATATGAATTAATTGAAAACATACAGTTTAAAATTACAGTTGGATTTCTATGAATCGAAAATTTTTACATAACGAAATCTTCGTAGAATCTTGAAATTTCATTAAAAAACAACTTATGCATATCGCATAATTTTCATTTACTCAAAATAATTTTTCTTTAAAAATTATGCATATTTATCGAAATCAAAAGGCGGCTAAAGATTTCATTAATAAGGGATATAAATTAAATTATTACCGATGCTGTTGTTAAGTGTTATTTAACGATTTAATTAACGAATTTTACTGCAACAGAAATTCTCGGGACTGTGGAAACCAAATTTTGCTAGTGGGCCCTATTATTCTAAAATATATATTTGTTGAATTTTTGAGTTAAATTTCTCCGATTATTTAATTTTTTTTCGTCTTCTTTAAATCTAAGAATTTAACTATTGATAGTTATTTTTAGTAAGTAATTGATGCCAAATTTTCGATATGTATTTCTCAGATGAGAAATTTCTGTGCATTGAATATTTTTTACCAAGGATTATTGAATGCGATACATAGATATACAATGTAATTTTTTAAAAGAATTGTTATCATATGAAGTATTTATAAGAAACTTATCTTAATTATTTGAACATTTAATACCAGAATATATATTAAAGAAACTCTATGCACTAGATAATGTTATTTTTTACATTAGCATTTTTTATTAGCTTTTCAAGACTACAAACAAACTTTAATTACGGCAAATAGAATTTATTTGGCAATTACTTTCTTGTAAGAAATAACATGAAATTTCTTCTACTAAACACGTCTCACGAAATCGTAATTTTGTATCCACTATATACCTGAAGATTTCAGCTTAGAAGTAAAATAATAATCTTGTATGTTAAACATAGACAGATACACATATTCATCTTAATTATTAGCACAGACGAAAAAAACCCTTAAAATATACTATATTAAATTGGTACCAATATTTTTTACATTAAAATATTTGCTTATATCGAAGTAGTTATTAAATAATATGATTCCCTTTTCATATTTAATATTTATCTCTTTCTCGTCGTTTTATTTGATTATATATTAAAATATAATCTGAATATTTCACTAATTTATACAATATCTTCTGCTAATATTTCATGAAATTAAAAAAAATTATAATTAAATTTTGAATTAAATCATTTATTATACATTTTTATTCTTGGGTTTCCTCCTTCTCATATTCGTTTATTCATTTCTTATTCGAATTTTTCAAAAGAAAAATACGTAAAAGCTTCGTAAAACCATTAGTCTTGGGGAAATCTTTAAAATCTTCTACTTGAAAAATTCTTATAATAAATGTTATTTTAAGTTGAAAAGTAGACTTAGAGAGTGCGTTGAATTTCATATTTTTTTTTAGTGCCGTGATATAACATTTCGATTTGGCTTTCACTAACTAAAACAGGTTTTTAAGATCCATTAAAAGGAATGACAAATATTTTTGTAGGTATGCCAGTATTAATAGAAAAATAAAATATATATAAAATAAGGATTATTATGTTAGCAACAAATCTGAAATAATTATTAACATGAATTAAATGGAAACATAAAAGTTAGTTACTATTATAGATAATTGCGAACATGGAAGTTTACTTCAATTATAGGCAGTTTATTTATTAAGGATATTCTTATATTTAATATTATATATTTAATATTTATCTTAAACAGTGTAAATATTCTCCCCTCTTTCATTTTGAAAGTTTTTATTTTTATTTTCAGTGTTTAATAAATATTTCTAATATAAATTATGCAAGTTTAAAAATGTTGCCTAAATGTTGCAAATATTTAGTCGAAAGGAAGTTCCAGACTCATTGCAGACGATAATGGATAAATTGTAAACATTAAAGCTAATTCTAATTACAGATGATTTTATTAAAATAAAAATTATTTCCGATTCCAAATAATTTGTTTATAGAAAAATTAATCCTCTCAGGGCATTTATAAATATGAAATTCAATTCATACCTTGGAATGTAAAGAAAGTATATTTGATATGAATAATTCTGAAAATTAAAAACTTGGTTAAGCTGTCAAAAATAATACAAAGGAAATTTCAGACTTTAATTTTAAACTGTTTAATTGCACTGGATTATCGATTGCGTGTAAAATAAAAGTGAATTCTGAATACAGACGACTTGATAATTTGAAAGCTAGTAATCGATTACGGGTGATTTGTTTACCATTAATTTTATATTTGATTCTTATTTCGAACGGTATAATTTTTTTTTAAATTTATTTATTTTACGTTTTAGAAATTGGACTGAAATATCACAAACAATTCTGAGGATTAATTACCTAAGGTATATCGAAGCGTATTTGCTTTCCTGAAGCTTTGTCATGTTTGTGAATTAGAGTGTGTGGGTACCCGCATATCAAACGCAGAATTAAGTGCATTATCTGTTAAGGACCAAGGAAACGAACACAATTTGTTATCATGATAGCACTTACTCATTCTTGAAAATAAAGTTATTTTTCTTACGAAACTTTAATCGAATTTACAGCAGATTTAAAAAATATCTTACTTTTCCTGACAATTATTTTCTATTTTAAATTTGGAAACAATTTTTATTTGCGTACCGCTATACGGCATTTTTGTACATTTAATTTTTTTATTTAAGTTTTCCATAAAACTTAGTTAGATCAATAGCAACTAAGAAAACATCATTAGTAAAACAATTATAAATAATTATAAGTATTACATGAATCATGGTCAACTTGTCTTAGAACATTTTCTTATTACCCTTGATTTAAGAATTTTATTACTATTTGATTATTTATCTTTAGCTTATTTTCAGATGGCTATATCGGTATTATAAATCGAGACTTAATAAAGAGAAGGTTTAAATAAGAGTAATGTTGCGAAAAAGAATTCTGAGCAGTTAAGTGTCCTTGTAAGGAAGATGGTTTTACAGATATTGTAACAGCTGCTGAATGGATGCCAAGTCAATGATTCCCGGCCTTGGAGATAAATTTCATGACCATTTGGCGGCAAAAGAGGAAATTTCCTGAAAGTGCTGGAAATTTGGATATATATTGATTAGATAATGGTATCATTAATCCTCTAAACGTTCCTTGTTTTGTAAGGGGAGATACAAATGCAGTATCTCAAAGATAAGTGTCAGTTGAGTTGAGTTGAAGCAAGTACTGAGCGAAGTCTCTATGAGAGCTTTGAGATCATTTAACGCGATTTGTGCTTGTATACTGCTGTGCAAGTGCTGTTCTTTTGTGCGTTTTAGCTGTGTTTGCTTATGCGTGTTTGTATTTTCTATAGAATAAAGTTTCCTTATTCGTTATTTCAACCCGTTGGATTTTTATCGCCTTCAGGACAGAGTTGGATTTTTTACATAAAAAAAAAACTTTCCCAAATTTCTTACTTTGTTCGTTGTATATTGTAAATAATAATTTCGAAATTTCAGAAATGCGTTTTGTGAATTTATTAATGACATGTTGTCTAAATGTTTTATTGATGTTAAATGTGTATTGCCAATATTTATTGTTTTATTTTATCTACTTGGGATTCTTATCGGGTCCTAATAAAATATTGTGCCGGTTTGAATGTGGATTTTTCATCTCTTATACAATAGATATGAGGGATAATGAGGTAAATACCCAGAATACATTGGGTCATATCTACGCTCTTCGTGGCTTCGGAATTGGGTTAGAATGGCGTAAAACATCGGTCTTTCTTTGTTGAAACATTTTATTTAATTAAATATGTTTCATTCTTGTGGAAACGGAATTTTGTAATCACCTTTACTCTCAGTTATTGTATGCAATTAGACTTTTTTGTTTTAAAATTCATTTTAGATGGCAATAAACTATTCTAACATTTTCAAAAATTAATCATTAATTTTGAATCCTTTTGAAATTAGTTTATTTCATTAATAAATAAATTTTAAAATGGGTCCATTATATGGTGGAATCGATTATGACGTGACTGCAAAGATTGTCTGCAAAAGACAGTATAAACCCTTTCTCATGGACTCTATGCTGCTATTTATACTTAGAGCGTCAAATGTTCTATAGTTGATTGATTTTGAAACATTTACATTAAAATTTTTGTTTTTAAAATAAATATATCACTGATTTCATTTACTACTAATATCTATTAATAAGTTATTGGATGTTAAAAAGACGGTGAATTTTTCGTGAGCTCTTCTTTAGTTTATTATTTTTTTAAATAAATTAGAGGCTTCTAAATTAGTTTAATATTACAATAGATAATATTAAATATATAATAACAATATTACAGACAGACAGAAATACACACACACACACACATATATAATAAAAAACAAAGGAAGATAAATAGAAGTAATATATTAGAATATTGGACGAACGGAAGGGAAATACGATAAACAAAAGGGAGTTTTCCTCCAATTATGGCTGAGAAATTAACATTAAAATGAGATAATTTCATTTTCGTATTATTTTTTTCTAAAATGTATGTTCTTTCCGAATATTTTTTCACTGCTATTGTAATGTTATTCATATACATATAATGTTTTTATATAAAAATAATCTATCTGAAGAAAATGTAAGTAGACGGAGGAAAATATTTTATACAATAAATCAATATAAAAATAAATTTATATACATGGTTAGCAAGAAATAAGTTACCCAATTCAGAGGGCTCTAAAATGCATTCTATTGATCCAATTGAGATAATATTTGATCTACAGATTATTGAGATGATGCGGTTTACATTTATTAAATTTAAAAAATAGTACAAAAATTAACCGTTAGGCGGCATTGTAATACATATAAATTCATTTAATATGGTTTATAATCTTTAAATAAAGTAAAATTAAAATTGCTCAATATGTACTTCTTCATTTTCAACAATATGTTTTAATCGGAGAACCATATTTTCCATATAGATGGCCACAGTGAGTCTGCCAGAATATTAAGAATATGGCGCCGAATGTTGTCCTTCAAATATGGTAGAGATGATGACCTTTGACGGTAAATATTGTCCTTGAAATAACCTCACACCCAAAAGTCGCAAGAGGTATTGTCCGGTGAGCGAGGAGGCCATGCTATTGGGAAATGACGGCCGATAACTTGTGCTTCTATGAAATGCTGTATTAAGAATCGCTTTACACAACTATCAATATGAGATGGGCAAAACCCTGTATGAAAATGATGTCTTGAAGTCATCCACGCTGTTGAAGAGTTGGGATTACAAAATCCCTCAGCATATCATGGTACCGTTGTCCTATGAATGAATAGGTTTCGATTCCATTTGAAGCTATCTCTTCAAAGAAATACGATGCAATGATAAAGGTAGCTGTAAAACCGCACCATACTGTCACTTTTTGAGGATGCAAGGTTTATTCATGGATTACGTGAAGGTTTTTCTCTGCCCAAATTTGACAGTTGAGGCAAAAGTGGGCCTCATCACTCCACAGAATGTTCCATGGACAAGTCGTTTCAACCATCATTCATGTAAGGAACTGAAGTTCAAAAGTTTTTCGGACCTCTAAGTCCCTGTCCTGCAACAGGTGCACAGACTTGATTTTGTATGGATTAAAGTGCAAAATCTGCTGTAAGATTTTTCGTGCAGTTGAATATGGCATATCCAGAACACGGGAAACAACTGGCAAACTCACACTATTATGCGGCGATTGACTGCTGGCTTCGGTCACCACATTTTCGACGCTGAATTTTTTTCGTCTTCTATCTGGAAGAAGGTCAAGTTGCTCTGTTTTTCCAAATTTCTGCATCATTTTTCGTAGGGCACTTGGAGACATTGAAACACTTTGTATCTGCTTCATACAACGAAATTCCTTTAGAACTGCAACGAAGTTTTGTTGGTTCTGGTAGAACAATTTCAACTACGTTCTCTTGCAACGTAGGCATGATGAACAGAGAAGAAACTAATGTTCGTGGAAAATCCGCCTTTTTTTATCCAAAGAAAAATGGTAATGTACATGTGCTGCAACGCAAATTATGTTTCACATTTTCAATTGATGCAAATAGATGCTATTTGTGTTAAAACGCCATCTAGTGGTGAATATTTGTACTAATTTTGTTTATTTATCAATGGAAAGCGCATCATCTGAATAATTTGTAGTTCAAATTTTATCTTATTTGGAGCAGTAGAACGCATTTTAGAGCCCTCTGAAGTGGGTACTTAGTTCTTGCTAACCCTGTAAATAATTATGAAGTTTATGCCCTCATATTTCATTAAGTTCTTAGCGAACCATTGATGATCGTATCGGTTCTCATTATTACTTTCAAATGAACTTTGAATCTTTCTCTGGATGCATTATTTTTGAGAATTCCTAAGAAATAAATTGCCGAATGTGCCGAAATAGTGGAAGTTTTTCCAAGAATAAGAAAATCTATATTTATTGCACGAATTATCCAAAATTTTAGTGTGAGAAATAAATATTAGAAAATCTTTTCCCTTTCCTACCCGTTTATACGGCTTAGTTCTGTGGTAACTGGGAAACTGGCTGGAATTACCCCGTTGGAAAAGGTATGGGTACTAGAGCAATCAGAATGGCTAACAGCCACGAATGACACTGTATTCCATTTCTTCTTAATTGATAAAAACAAAAAAAGGTGATATTTTATGTGAAATTTTATTTTCTTATTTTTAAGTATCCAAGTTTTAAACAATTAGGGCTCCGGTAATAATATGGTGGAAAGTTAAAAATTCTAAGCATTTACTTGAAATAATCGATTTTAACCCATTTTTTATGACTTTTTAGTGAATATGCTGTGCCAGAGACCATTAAATTTTATAGATTTTTCTTCTTTTTTTTCTTACCAATTTACAACTTTCTTCGTAGTATAAGGATTGTAATTTTTTTTCTATCCATTCCAATGCATTTTGTAAATCGTTAAACTTGATTAGAGGTTTTTGAAAATATTTTTTTCCTTTCCAATTTTTTTGTATTCCTTTATTTTTGTTTTGAGATGGCATAACATTTAAGCTTCTTTTAATGCGTGAAAAATTCATCATTAAAAAATCTATTTATAATAAATTTTTAACATAAAATGATTCAGTTATTCATTATTGAAGCAAAGTAAGATGGAAAGTTCTATAAAATAATTTTTAGAACTACAATTATTTTCATCGAACCTACCTAAAATTAAAAAAAATGCGCCGTTTAAGAAGGATAGGAAAACTTTACATTTAAAATAAAGCTAACATGGTATCATAATATTTTCACAAATACTTCAAAAATCATAAATAAATAATCGTTCATAAAAAAATAAATAATCGTTCATAAAAACTTCGTTAAACAGTTTCAAATAACATTATTGCTAGTTGACTAATATAATAGATTAAGCAAAATATTAAACTGTAGAATTATTTGCGCAATTTTCAATTAACCCTCTGTATCGCGGTGATCCATTGCATGGAACACGTCACTTCCTTTGTTTTCAAACCGTTGCCTTTAACATAAACAGCTACAAATATAAAACAATAGGTTTATGATTCATTTTTATATTTTTTAAATAATATATCATAATACGAATCAAGATAACTCATAATTTTTTGTTATGACATGGTATTTTAAAAGCCCATTTTTCAGGGAATTTTGTCTAATTCATTTCTTTGTATAAAACCGTGTTGTAAAAGAATTTTGGGTTGTTTTGTTGGTTATATTTTAAAATTTTCATTCTATATATTAACATTTTTTTAAAGAGGAAGTATATATGCAATCGTTGAACAAAAATATGTAATTTATCAGTTGGAATATTACACCACTGTTCTCACGTGACAAGGCCCCTACGGCGGAAAGAAAACATCTGTATTTTCGGTTTCTGTTTTATCATTTTTTTACACCTGGTAAAATGAATTCAATTTAAGGAATATTGTCGATGAGTGCTAGAATTTTTGGAAATGACTTACCTTCATTCTTTGTCTTTGGAGATTTGTGAGCTTTTTTATTGATGTGGCTGGAATTATTCACTATTAAATAATTCAAGAATTTTCGATTATCATTTTTTTATTCTCGTCCATACTGAAAATTATTGTATTATCAGAAATTTTCCTGAAAAGTTTACAAATTTCGATTATCAACTTCGTGGTTATGTAGACTACAATTCAATGAATTCAAAAAATTTTTTTACATGTCAAATTAATCGGAATTCTGTACACTTCTTACGTTGGTCTACATTTGTAGTTCAAAACTCTCTAAAAACGATACGAACGAATTGAAAATAATTCTGAATTAATAATGATAAAAATTTAAATTAGACAATTTTTTAAAAATATTTATAACATGGATTAAACTGATAAATTATGGCTGAATTAATTAAATATTTTATGATGATTTCCTGAATAAATAATAAATTTAATTGGATAAATGATGCTGTGAGAATTATTAAATAATTAGATTAATCATTTTTGAGAAGGAAGACCTATTTTGTGTTAAAGTTTTAATCTTAGTACTGAGATATCCCTGTCCATTAATTTACATCCATCAAGTTGATGTCAAACTTCTGAAAACTATTTTCGTTTGTCAAATAAACAAAGCAAATAAAGTTACCTTATATTTAATTGTTTTACATCATTTCAGCAATATATAAGAAATTTTGATGAGCAGTGGGAACTATTAACAACGTGTAGTATTTTCTGATAACACATAACAATGATATATATCTATTATCAGTTTTCAGATATAAAAATATTCTGTGCCCTTGCGCATGTACTTATCAACTTCAATTTGTTTAGAATAGGAATAATATGAAAGATGGGGAAAGAAATGATTATTTCTTAATTTTTTTAAAACTAAACTATATTGTTGTGAGAAAAAAAGATGGATGTACGGTGTAAATGTCGGCATCACACATTAAGAAAATTGTTTATATTACATTGTATTCGGTGTCCTTCTTTTCCTGTCATATATTTATGAAAAATCGAATTTCAATCGTCAGCTTCTACAAAAGCAGAAAACATTGAAATAGTGTTTTAAAAGTCAACAACGGTTAGTTAAGAGTTACGTTTGAGTTTTATCATTCCAAATTCGTCAAAGATACTATGATATCTCAATAGATTAAACTAGAGATATTTATTCTCAATAGACATTTTCTTTACTGAACTATATTGTTGAGAGAAAAAAATGTAAAATTAGTCTGATGGATGTATGGTGAAAAAGTCGATCAGGCTCACTAAAGGAATGTGGCGCTTTATTTTGCACGAAAACGTGAATATGCAATAACTACACACAGAAGAAATATGTACAAGAGTAACAATTGCAGTAAACCATAGCATACAAACAGTACAAGCATGAGCTATTAACGAATCACAACTTGACTAAGTGCTCAGAGAAAGCGGAGATTAACTTTCCAAAGACAGAGTTCTCTCGATTACTTTATCTCGATTTGAATACTGATTATCGACTTGATTCCACTTATTATAACTCTCGTGATAGGATATCAAATGTTCTAAAATGAATAACGGAACTCGAATGCTAACGGATCTATGGCCAAAATTCTGGTATATTCTGAGTTTTTCATTTTTAACACCAAATTTGTCACCAAGTTTGTTCCCAAAGGAGAATATCCCTTATCATCCATTCTGTATCTATTAGAGGCATTCGAAAAAGTATCTTCTTTAACAGAAAACGACCTCTCAGAGAAATAACATCATGAATTTGTTACTATATATTGATAATAAAACTATTCTAGTTTAGGATGAAGAATGTTATCATGATTAAACTAAAATATACTCAGGAAAAAATTATTAAAAACAAAACGCGCCTAATTACCCCCATTCTAACTACATATCATCCATTTGCGGAATGAAATCGTCCAAAAGAGATAATCATTTCAAAGTTATCTTAACTTTTCTAAAAAGAATCTTGGGTAGTTCAATGACCATCTCACTAGTATAAAGATAATCCTAATGGCAAACACCGGTCACGACACAATATCTTCCATAGGAAGGGATTGGACTCCGCAGTCTTAAAGATCCACGAACCAAATACCAATCAATATACCGGAGGTTTTTTTTATTCCTTAAATAAGAAATTGTCTATTGATGCAAAAGGATATTAAACGAACATTATAATAATTTCAAAGGAAAAATAGTTTATACAAAAGTTAAGGATCACCAAGTTCATTTTTCGATTTTAATATATGCGTAATTGATATAAAAGTGACTATAAGCATTTTTAAGAAAAAAAAAATATTTAGAAAAATAATTTTGTATAACGAAACCTGCTGGTGTATCATTTAATATGAATCAGATCTTGCGGAAGATATTTTTATATTTCAGTTCAATTCATATACCCTTTTTACAGTTTGTTTCACATATTTTAATTCTTTTCAGATAGAAATATCACTTAATCGAGTATGCGTCCTTTAAAATTTCTTCATTAATTCTAACCTCTAAATTCTTTAATGTTTTTACTGATTAATATGAAAAGCATATATTCATGATATTATTAAAAATCTTGTTTGCACATCTTTTTAATCTTAAAATTTAATTCAAAATATTTAAAAAATATTCTCTTTATCTTTTTTTTTCCTAATTCATTTAACGCTTCCAAAATAATTCATTAAATAGCAAATAAGAGTACATTTAATTTTTTTTTGAAATGCTATCTTATTTTAACAGAAAAATTCGAAATTAATTAAAACTTAGAAAAAGCATAGCCTTGAGCATAAAGAGCAAAATAAAGAACTTAAGTGTATGAATATATATTCATATAATAATTATTATTTTTTAATTAAAAGTATCTTGAATTAACATAAAATAAAATAACAAACATTTAACAGATTTGCATTACATATTGTATAAAATTATAATCTTCGTCATTTAAACGCTTTATTAAAAGCATTAAACACATTTTTATTATGCAATTAATGATTAATGATACCAATTCTAATTACATTTTATGTAAATACTTTCAGTTTATTTTTGCATAAGAATCTGGAAATCATCTGTGAACTGAATTTTAATGGAATTCTGTTTTAAAATTTAAAAAAAAAATGTTTACACATTTCAAATATATATTAACAATCTTGAAATATTTATAACTGTGAGTAATTATCAAATTATTAATATAAATTAATAATTATCTAATTTTTAATATAAAAGTAATCATATTTGAAGCTATGAAATTACTTTTATATTAATAATTAGATTATTTTGTTTTATTATCACTTAAAGGCTCTATCTTTAGTAATAATAAAGGGCAGTATAATACGTTAGTGCATTAATTTTTTATAGCAAGACTGTCTGATATAGGCCTACAAATTATGGCCTAAAATAAATTTGGAATGTCAGAATGTGCACTTCGGAGTTATTTTTTGAAATATTTATTAATTAAAAAATTAAGCGAGATTTATTTTATTTCCCTGCCATAAATTCCGAGTATGTTATGGCACGAAACAGACAATATTTTACTCAATTAAAATTCAAAAAATAAATTTTTTATTAAGACTAACAAAAAATTATATTTACTGTGAAATTGTTTCCTAAATTTTTATAATTCTATAAAATTTATTTTTATGCAAATTTCCACACTTATCACACTGATATTCAAAGCGTTTTCATTGTTTGACGAAATATCGAATAATAGCATAATTTTTTCAATTGCTAAAAATTAAGAAAGTAAAATTTTGCTTTGTTTCTGCATAGTTTGCTTGAGAAACAAAAAAGTGAATATCAACGTAATATCAGAAAAGAACAACAACGTACAATTACAAAATAGATTATCCGTAAAGTTACGCTTTTATTTTTTCTATGATGTAACGGGATTCTATTCCATTAAAAAAAATTCAAGTACGTATTAAAACTGAAAAGTATGTAAAGTGCATTTATTTATTTTTACGGTCTCGTGAAAAAGCACCAAAATGTTCAAACCATCATCAATTCGGCGATTAACAACAACTCGACGCCAACGAACAAGGGGCAATCGGAAATTTGCCAATAAAACCTGAGAATGCATCAACCGTAATGAAATTTTAACATCTTATGTATAATGGATCTTGGCTTAATTTGGAAATCACCAACCAATAAATAAACCAATTATTTTATCATTCTTGGCGCAATATGAAATTCTGCAAGCAAATGTAGGATCGTCAAAATAAGCATGTATACACAATTTTTTTAAAAAAAAATCCGACATTGTGTCACTCAAAATTTGATATTTAAAACTACATTATTTCGGGAATAATGAACATTATATAATAGATTTAGAATGAAATTAAACACAACCAATATTCTGAGCGAAGTAGCAGATTGCCAATGGCGACTAGCAGTTGAATAAATGTTGATAAACTTCTTTTTAGTCATAAAATATTTTTCGAATTTCATGTACATTATTTGTTTGTTACCCGAGAGTTTGCTGTAAATAAGTGGATGAGAAGTGAACTCAGTTTTAGTATGCATATTTACACTTCCCTTGAGTTTGCAATAAGATAGTATGGTCGTGTTTACAGCATTTTGATAATAGGATGCACATTTTACTGCAGGATTTATGCATAAACCGATGATGGTCATTTTGTAGTTAACCACACTACATGCGATAATATTCTGGGGATTTTGGAAATCAATTAGAAAATTCGTTGATCATTTAGAAATATGGATGTCAAGACAAAATTAGCTATCTTCATGTTTATATTATTTATAACTATGTATGGTGAGGATTCAACTAATATTAAAAGCGAATTATAAAGTCACAATGAAATCATTTTAAAACGTGATTCCGGTTTTTAAATATTTCATCCATTTGTCTCATAATATTTAGTCTTTTCAATTTCAATAAAGTCCCATTTCCTATCAAAATTAGAATACAATGAATAAACATCCCTTATAATTTATGGTATTAAATAATTATGATAGTTTATATACGATATTATATAAAACAGAATGTATTATTTATGAAAAAATGTGAAAAAGAAATACTGTGGATAATGTAAAAGAAATTTCGAGGCAATAAAGAGTAACTTCTTATCATGCCAAATATATTCTCTTGAAATCAATTCGATTCCAGGATCTGAAGCCAAATCAATTGTTTCCAACTACACAGTAGTCTGTGGGGTATTCTACATACTGGAGAAATTGTGAACATCTCTGAAACTGAGCTTGGTTCATTAATAATTTGGAAAAACAGACATGATATAATGTGCTTGATTATGCACTCTCCTAAGTTATTAGGCTATTTGTAATTTCATAAAATCATTTCAAATATGAGAAAATGACACTGTAATATTCATTCCTATTTACCATAAAGGAGCTTATATTATTAGGGGGCAAATGATTATTTGTTAAACAGACCCTTTTCTGGAGACATGCTTTCTAGGTTACCATTGAAAAAAATTTCATGTTTTAAAACACATATTTCCAGAAATTTGAGGAAAACATATTTGCCAATTTATATTAAAAAGATCACTGATTTCACGTAATATATTTAGAATTAAAAATAAATTCCAGATTTTTTTTAAAGTTTCAGTAGAAGGGTAGAACAATAGATAAATCAACGATTTTTGAAAATTCATAAGTGTGAGGATTTTCGCGAATGGATGGAGATTTTGCAAAACTGGGTGATAATATATTTGAAGCTTTTGAAGGCATGGTGGACACATGATGATTGTAAATGAATTTTTTTTAACTACATTGTTTTGCAAAAAGTTATACGTTAAAGACCAAATACAATAGCTCATGTGTGTGTGTGTATTTGTGCATGTGTACATCCTTCAGAGTATAAAATATAACCTTCAGAGAATTATGTCAACCTGCTATTTAAATTTTAAAAAATCATTTTATTCTTATAAACCTGTGATAGTATCCAAAAACATTTCCAATAAACTAAGAATTTTAAAGAAAATATTAAAGAAGAGTTCGTAAGAAAATGCAAAAAGTAAGAAAGAAGAAAGAACCAAGTGATGTTCTTTTAATGGAAAGTGACTTGGTGGATACTTTACTTATGGAATGATTTTTTATAATGCTCTTCTTTATTAACTGCTTCGTTCTTTTTTTTTAATAGTTTTTGAAGACATGAAACTACTTTCTTTATGAAATGAATAATATATACCCCCAACGACTTTCCAACATAAAATTTCTGTTGCGTGCATACCAATGTTTCAATTTAAAGCAAGCGTTTACAATACAGAATAAAGAAAGATTAGAAATGCCATAAAAATGCAATCTCTACAAATACTAAAACTGAATGTACGAATTTGCGTTGGTACGTACAATTGGTATTTACAAGAAAGACTGTATTATTACTGAAATATTAAGGGAGATATTGCTTTTCTGAGCGAAGCTTCTAAAATGTTATTGCACAACCTGAATTTTACACTTTTTAAAATTAAAAAAAATATTCTCATATGCTACTAATTTGATTATCAAGCAATTATTTCTTAAATTTTGCTAATTTTTTTAATTATTTTTTATTTAACACTTTATTATTATTTTTTCATTTCATTGTGATATTTTCTTCCATTATTGAATCTAAGAAAGAAAGATAACTCTTTGTGTGTGTGTGTGTTTTTCATGAAAATTTACCCGATGAATCAGAAAGTGGTATTGCATAGCTCAAAAACACAAAGTGTAATTAGAAATAGATTAATCCCCCTTTTAATATTTAATAACGCCATCGACTCCTTAGGAAAGTTCATGTGGCAATAAACTGAACAAGTGTAAGGCAATAAAAATAACACAACTTTTATAGCAGCATTATGATGTATAAAGATACTTTACGTAATGGATCATGAACATCAAATTATTCATAAAATGTTTAACGAAACTAAACACAACCGATATTACTGGCACACAAGCTGGTCGAAAAAGCTGGTTACCGAGTTGAAAATATTGTAAATATAATATTATGCTGATGACAACGAGTAATAGAAAGTACATTTTATGAACAATTACATTTCTAATAGCAACATAACGTCATAGGACTCGACACCAATAGGAATGTTCATTCATATAAGAAACAATACAGATATAAGCTTTTTAAAATATCGCCCTCTAATATCAATAAAATTTTGATGTTTACATGTATTTTGCTAAAGAAAATCCTCAGCATCAAGTTTTGCATAAAAGACTAAATTCGTATTAAATACATCCAATATTCTTGACGAACTAGCTAGTCACCGAAAGCGGCTAAAAAATAATAAACGAAGTAATATTTCTCACCCCTATTTATAAGAGGATTATCTTTTAGTCGTTTCATAAGATGGATTTATTTTCTTTTAGCTTGACTTAAAAAGTTCCATGGGAAATTTATTCTAAATGCAAAACAATTTCAAAGTATTTTTTATCTTTATATTCTCAGTTTCAGAAAGAATCCTGTTTTATAGACATTTCATAAACGGGGAATCCTTGAAATTGGAAAGCTGGAAATCCGAGAAGTTAATGTATATTTTAAAAGGAAGAAAAAAAAATGTCCAAAGATATCAAATAATTTTTACACTGGGAAACTCAATTTACACACGTTCTATATGAAAACTACATTCCACAATTTCCCAAAATGTAAGATAAACAGCATTTGAAGCGAAGTATTCTGTGACAGTATTTTAAGATAAACAAAATTCAAAAGACGCAGACATTCAGCTCTGTGTGAGAAATGAAAAACATTATTTATCCTAAGTATATGATTGAATTCGCTAGAAAGAAGCTTTCAAAGTTCGGAAGATTGCATAAAAGAGTTCGCTATATTTTCTTTGGAGTTATTCTGAAAACTATCTTCCAAGTTTCTATATTTGAAATATAGTTAACTTGTAAACACGTGTAGATCTTTTTGAAAGATCTATACATAATTTTTTACAAGTTTTGCTCCGAATTCTAAGAAATAATAAGATTTAATTCGCAGTACAGAACCCCGGAAATTTCTTTAAATTCTATAAAAGAGTCTGGGTTGTGTTTTTCTGTTGTTCCGAAAAATATTGTAGGTGTGTTTTTATTTTTGTTTTATTTGATTTGGACATGTATGTAAATTGATTTGAAAGATAGAAATATGATTTTTTTGCAGTTTTTTTCATAACAGAAAGAAAATATCGAGAAAAAAAACAAGGAATTTTCCTTGGAAAACGTTTATAGCTAATTTTATATAATTAAATAAAATTGAATTTTAGAAAAATTAAATGTATTAAAATCTATTAATTTACTGAAAGATCCTATAAATTAAAGTGTAAAAATATATTGCCACCGAAATTTATGTGACAGATGGTAATAGTGGTGATGGTGACAACTAACAAACTTGATAGTAACGACATTTAATTCCACAGGAAAATACGATGCACACGTAACAAACCGCAATCGAAACTTACACAAAGAGAGTACTTCCAGGTATCAAAAACGTACTAGCAGGCAGCAATTCTTTAATTAAATAACAACACAGTTTCACAGCTCACTGCGGACAACAAAAGGAGAAATCATAAACTATCAATACTTCAGAGAGACAATTCGACTCACTCTCACTGTCTCTCCCAATTATATAAGCTTTTATAACATGATAGATTTTTCTAAGAGAATCATAGTTCTAGAATACTAATCGAAATATATAATAATATTAATAATTCTTGTATTTTCTGGAATCTTTAATTTTTGTAACAAAATTTTCCAAATATGCTTTAGAGTCGCCAAGTTTGCTGCCAAGGAGAAACCCATTCAGCATTCATTAAAATATCAATAAAACTTTTTTCCTTACTGTGAGACAAACTGCGCAGGAAGGAATATTTCAGATTTTTTATTGCATTATTATTCAGAAAGCTTAGATCTGTGACCAATTAATCTATACAACCTTTTGTTATAGGATCCATAAAAATATTTTATTTCTTAATTAAATGTTTAATTTTGAAGATTTTTTAAAATTTTTAAACACTGTCTCTTTTTAATACTGAAAAAGGTTTTGGAAATCAGAAGGAATATTTAAAATTCTTTTTTTTTTCAAATTTGTAATTAATGTGCAGTTTTTTATTTTGTTCAATTACAACGCTTATTGGCTAATGATGATGTAATCAATGGCAAGGAACGACTTAATGTCGCAACTGTGCTGATGAAAAGATGCTGACTAGATTATATGCCTCTTTTCGGATAAATCTACGATTGTTCAACTTTTTACATATATACTTATGTTTTTTACATACACTATTGAGATTTTTACATTATATTATCCTATACCTATTTAACATTTTAGAAACTATAATTGTTGTAAATATAGGAGCAAGGAATGGTATTCTGTCAACGTCTGTAGATCCAGTCGAAATTTACGAATTATTTTCTTTGTGCTATCAAAATAGTAAAGCTTATAATGTAAACTAGTTTCTCGATTTCATTTCATAACTGTTTTGCTTTATCTTCTATCAAATGGGATGGCACACACACACACTCGCGCGCTGAACAAGGTTGAATGATCTTTATTTCCATATAATTTCTCTACATTTGAAGATAGAAAAATAAACCAAATCAATGATTTAGAGATTAAGTTGAATAATTTTTGTATTAAAAGAATTTTGATCACTGCAATTGGTTAGAAGTTACGGTATAAAAATGCGAATTTTAACTCCGAATAAAAATGCGAATTTAAATGATAAGAATCCATCATTGCAGACTAGCTTACGATAAGAGATTTTATAATTTATATCAAAAATAGAAATGATATACATTTTTTGGCCTATTTTGCTTAAATCTTGGATATTATTATATTCGCATTTAGCATTTAGTCTTTAAAAAATTTGATTTATTAAAAAAGCTTGAATAAATCTGAATTATTTTCATACGTTTGTTGGTGAAAAGTGACAAAAAATGTCTATCAAACAACTGCTAAATATTGTTTCGCTACTTTATAATGTTTTTGTAAAATAACACTTAAGTTTTTTCGAGAAGATAATTTACAACTTGAGCCCATTTGGGTTCTCATTTAAGAAAGATGTTTACATGTCGAGATCTGTTTTTCTCTAAGCTAAAATAAATTAAATAAGATTACGTACATATTGGCTGAGTGCCCATTTAGATCTCAGTTGCTCTACTCAGCAGAAATCACCAACAACGTTTAAGCGTTTAAGCAACTGACTACTTTCGCTCTTTAGTTTCAACCATTTGAGAATAAATTATGACATCACAACATTATTCGTTTTTCCTTAAACTATTACATTCTCTTCTCTTTTTTGAAACTATTCGTTTTCATTCACATTAATAGAATTATTTCTAAGTCTATGCTCTGAGATATGGAATTAATTTGGGAAAATTATAATAACTAAAAAAAGGAATTTTGAAGAAAAAACATCTTTTTCCATAATTCGAATTAAGCAGAATCTTTGTGTTTGCATCATTATTCTTTTATTGTTTATTAGAATCTTCTTTTATTTTGTAAGCATTTTAATGAAAAATATTATTCTAACTCAATGTATCTTCGCATTAGGAACAACTTTTTGCTTTATAATATTGTTTTAGATTGTTTTAATATTTTTAAAAAGAAGCAAAGACTTTTTTAAAAAAAATAAACCTTTATTATAAGGAATTTTTTTCATTGATGGTAATTTACCATAGCAATGTAGAACAGGCATTACAAAAAGAAATATAAATTTTGATTGCAATTCAATTCTATTAAGAAAACTTGAAAAAGTATAAATGCATATCATTATAGTAAAACAACATTAGAAGATCAATCACTCGAGTTTTATATCTTTAGAAATTAGGATGTCAAAAATGTTTTAAAGCAATCAAACTAAATTTTCAAAATACTTTAGGAACATTCAATAATCATAGACTTTTTTTTGGTTCCACTTCCATAGCACAATTACTGTCATTTGCTTATTTATTTGTTGTTGACAGGAAATGGAACCAATGATTGATCGTCACATGAACAATTATCTTTCGCATATGATAGAATTGTACGAATACAATTCTATTGAACCTGTCAAACTCGTAATTTTGAAAGAAATTATAGCGGTTTGATCGATTGAGTTTACAATCTGACATGCCATTTTTGACAGCTTTAAAACCCATTCTTAACTCGAAATTCTTATATGATATGACAGTTATAGGATTTTAAAAAGACGTTTAAATTAGCTACCGTTTTAAAAGAGAGGTCGTTAAAACTTTTGTTAGTTGATTAGTAAAGGTTTCTTTTGAGTTGAAAGTTTTTAAAAGCAGTGACAATTATGAATGTTCTCTAACAGCTTTCTTTCTATAATTTACCCCAGAAAAATAAATATAATTAATTATGTTAATAATCTACTTTTTTTACCTATATTTAGCATTAATTACTTGGAAGAATGCTGAAAATTATTGTAAACCTTGATATAACTTACTAATCATTAAAGCATTTCCGAAATGCTATGATCTGCCTATTTTGTTTTGGTAAGCATTATATACACTGGTTTGCAAAACGTAAGTAACAACGAAAATTTTTAGCAGGTAGCCATGGAATTGCAGAAAAGGTGTTATTACGATCAGTACAATGGATACGCAATTCTGTGGAAAGGCTATGCATATGAAAATGTCAGGAATAAAACGTCAAAGGCGACGCCAGTGTACACAAAACGCGTACAGTTGGCGCGCGCATCTCAAGGCTACGGGGGCGCAATTAAAGACATTCACCAATGCAGCTGAAGAATTCGTAATCAACAAAAGTGTCCTTTCACGCACTTGGAAAGCCTTCCAAACTATAGGTACAGTTGTTAGAAAGATTGGCGGTGACTTCCCTAGGAAAGCAACTGCAGTAGATGACCGAAATATCGTCCTGGAGGAAATAAGAGCCCGATACCAGTCACCAAGCGCCACTGCATAGTAACTGTGTACAGCAGCAATAGGACGACAAGTGATGCGATTTATTGTTGCCAGACGCCTTCACAAAGGTGGCCTATTCTCCCACCTTCCTGAATGCTGCCTCTCTTTGAAAGTTGACCATCGGTGACACCATTTAGAGTGGTGTAAGGAGCACAAAAACTAGGTATCTCATCAACTGAGTCGTGTCCTCTTTACGGATAAGATTCGTTTAAGTGCCACAAGTGATTCTCAACGCCATTTGATTTACAGAGAGATCGGGGCTCGTTTTCATCGCAGTAACAGCACGGAAAGAGACCTCTACGGTGGTCCTGGAGTTGTCGTCGGGGAGGCATTATGTTGAACGGGCGGACTGAGCTCCACGTTTTCGACAGAGGTTCTGCAACCGGAGGTCGTTATTGTAAGGAGGTGATCCTCCTACATGTGTGTCTGTTCCGAGGTGCTATTGTACCAGAATTCGTTTTTATAGATGACAATGCACGGCCGCACCTGGCTGCTGATGTTCAGCAGCTACTGGAAAATGAAAATATCATTCGAATGGATTGGTCAGCTTTCTCTCCTGACTTAAATCCCATAAAACATGAGTGGGATGCTTTGTGGAGACGCCTTGTGGCACGATTACATCCTCCAGGGAACACCCGACAACTGAAACAGATGGTGATTGAGGAATGGGCACTCTTACTTCCAGAACTGTTGGCCAATCTGGTGTTGAGTATGGAGAGACGGTGTGAAGCAACTATTGCAGTAAGGGGAGGGCATATCCCATACTAAGGAAAACTGCTTGTTGTTCTTTCTCTTGGACAGACAATCATGTGTTCAATAAAGTCGTTTTTTGTTTCATTCCATACTATATGCATTTTATTCATTTTTGCGCAAATATGCTTCAAACATTGTTTAACTACAAAATGCTGCCTCACATTTCTGAAATTCATGTCTCTCAAATGATTTCTCGTAGAGTTATGGCAAAAAAAGCACCTGTTGTTTACGTCTTTGCACACCAGTGTATATTTTATATTATATATATATATATATATATATATATATATATATATACAGGGTGTTTCATCGAACCGTTTCAGATTTTCTAAGAGGGGTAGGGTACATCCTGACAACTCGAAATCATAAAGCAATGTGGGGCCGAAAATGCTTTCCTGAAGCGGTGTTGTACACAGAAGCACCATAAAGAAAAGAGACCGTAAATGAGAAATCGTTTTAATAATACATGAAAAGAAGCAAAGGTACATGGATTAAAGCAAGTGTTCGAAGTTTCTTCCACGTGCTACAATGCACGCCTCACATCTCCGACGCATGGACATCCGAACATTCTGGAATACTCCAATACTCTACGGCAGCCACTGCGATTCTTGAAACGAGCTCCTCAGCAGTGTCAACAGGGGTGTCATAACTAGCGATTTCATATGACCCCAGAAATAAAAATCAAGACATGATAAGTCGGGTGACCGAGCAGGCCAACGCACGGGACCCCCACATCCGATCCACCGTTGACCAAATGTGACATCCAGGTAGTTACGAACATCTCCGCTATAATGGGCAGGGGATCTATCGTGTTGGAACCACATTGTCTGTTGCGTCGATGCAGAAATCTGTTCATCTCTCAAAAATTGTGGCAATACTTGCTGCAGAAAGAGCAAGTACCTAAGTCCGGTTAGACGACCCGGTAACAGGTAAGGTCCGATGAGGTGATCTCCCACAATACCGGCCCATACATTGACCTAAAATCGATTCTGTGCTGCACGACGGCATATTGCATGCGGGTTCTCGACCGCCCAGATATGGTCGTTATGCGTGTTGAAAATTCCTTCCCTTGTGAAGGATGCCTCATCGGAAAACAACACTTCAGCAGGAAAAAGGGGATTTGTAGCACATTTTCCCAGGTACCATTGTGCGAAAGAAAGCAATACTAGGTATATAATCCTCCGGTTTCTGCGTCTGGACACGCTGCACGTGAAACGGATGCATGTCTTCTGCTCGGAGAATCCTTCAGACGCTGCAATGGGAAACCCCAACTGCGTTTGCTACACTTCGTGCACTCGCTCTTGGATTCCACAGTACATGCTGCAGCACATTCTGTTCGGCGTCTGCAGTCCGTGCTGTTCTTACCCTGTCCCTGTGAGCTCTTTCTAATGAACCTGTCTCAGCTAACCTCTAGTGCTGTCTTGCAAAGAAATTATGACTGGGAATACGCCTCGTCGGATATCGTTCCGCGTACAAATTCCGCGTGCATCTGGCCCACTACAATTTGCAGCCCCGTACGCCAAATGCATATCGGCTAATTCTGCGATCGTGTAATCATCCACCCTACTAACTTGACGTTCTTGTGCGAAATGAAGATTCCCTGCACGAAAGCTCGGACTTTTCGTACAACGCCATCTACCGCGTCAGGAAAGCATTTCTGACTGCCCATGGGTATATGATTTTGGTTCGTCATGATGTACCCTACCCCTCTTAGAAGTTCCGAAGCGGTTCACTGAAACACCCTGTACATATCAATTTGAATCAATATCGTACGTGTCACAGAAATCACTCTTATATCTTATTATCGAATGGCAACAATCAATTTAAGCATTATTATATATATTCTGTAGAGGGGTTTGCTGTGTCATAAAAAAATCCATTCAGTCAGAGGAAAGAAGGCACCATAAAAGAAAATTAAAAAAAAAGGAAGAAAGAAAGAAATGGGCTTCAAATAGAAAGTTTAATCGAGCAGGAATGTTTAACAGATAAGGAATTGCTATTATTTGTTTATACCATTTGTCATATTTATTTGTTGTCAAAACAATTAAAGTACAAAAATTGTCTTTTTATTATCGTAAGACACAAAAGCTGCCTTTTTAATGACATCAGTTTTATTTATATATACTTTCCCCCTTAATTTCAATAATAATTTTTTATTTAATTTGAGGCATAATCTAAACAACGTTTTATATGTTATGATGGCATTGTTTAGTTTAGTTTAGTTATATTAACGTCCCGTTGTAAAGCAACACTAGGGCTATTTTTGAGACGGACCTCGTAATTTTGAACTACGGTCAGATGACGAGGACAACACCTGAGCTGACACCCCCTTCTCCACACCACACCACATCAGTGGGAGGACGTTTGGCAGGACGGATTTAAAGTGCAACAGACCCCCTTACACGACGGTTCTTCGATGGAATCGGATCTCGAACCTGAAACCCTACGGCTCACAAGCCGAGACCTTACCACCAGGCCACCGCTGCCATATATGATGGCATTGAATCTCATTTATCAAAAAATTCAATCGTGTATTTATAACTCCATAGTAGGATTTCCATTTCCGCTTTAATTTCATTATACATGCATTTTTTTTAATGTTATGATGGAAATCAAACTTATTCATCAAAATATTTGATCACATGCTTTTACCAATTATTAGCTCAAACTTATTCATCAAAATATTTGATCACATGCTTTTACCAATTATTAGCTCGGAAGCAGAATTTTCTCTTCACTTTATAATTTGCAATAAGCTGATTCAATTAAATTATTGTTTTCTAATTGTATAAAAAAACAAGACGACAATTTAAAAAATTGCTTTCAATAATAATTATTTAAAAAACTAAAAAATTCCATAATCTAGAGGAACAAAATGATTACTAGAGCTAAAAGTCGCCTAGTAGATGTATGTAGAAAGCAATTCGACAAACTTGAAAATGGCACTTTTTTACAAGAAAATATCAAACGCAAGTAAGAAAATCACAACAAAGGCATACACACACTAGTTGAAACTCACAAAACAGTCCTAGTTCTCAAAGTGCTACTAGAGAGGTCGCCCAGGGTCCACTTTGAAGATAGAGATTTTACACGACTAACTCGTTGTTTGCCTTTACATAAATTTCCAAGCAGGATATCTGGTTTTCTTAAAGAATCTCTAAAACTTGGCTTCTAATAAAGAAATCACTACAATCCTTGTATTTTCCAGAACATTACTTTAAAAAAAAAATGTTTGACAAGGTCATTGGTCACTGGTCTGAGCTTTAGGGTCAATGGCCTTGCTTGCATTCAGTATTCAGTAAAATATCTCTTTTTCCTTACAACAAGATTAACTGAGTAGGCAAACAATATTATCGATTTCTAATAATATATAATCATAATATGTATCATAAGTATGAATTAAATTGAATAAATAATTATTAAATTTCCAAAATAATGAGAGCTTTTTTTTAAAGTCTTTAAGGTTAACTATCCTTTATTGAAAGTATAGATATATACCGTATAAAAATGAGTTAATATATAGAACAATATAAAAGTGAATGAGTTGTTTAAAATAAAGAATTATCTTTCAAGTGCAATAATCCATTATTATGATAGAGCAAAAGCAATTACTTATATCTTTTAGAATGAAAAATATTTCATTGAAATATTTTGCATAAGCGTGAGTATTCTTCCACAAAAGCACTTATCTCGTTTTAATCACACTTTCAAATCGACTTTTAAAATTTAAATTTCTTCCGGATAAAAAAAACGTTAAAAGATAAATTAGTGAGGCATTAATTAGCAGAATGAATCATGTTTATTTTTCGAATATCCGTATAACCCCAGGGAAATTCCAATTTGCATGAGTTAATTAGGAAAACATGTGACCCACAAAAGACCACAAAAGACCCACACAAAAAAAATTTCGCTCTGAAATTATTGGAGCTTTAATGATAAATTTGAAATCATATACTGATCAAAGATTGGATAGTTAAAGAATAAAAATAATTTGTAATAAGTTTAATCGCAATTTGGAACAAATTCCTTTAAAAATTAGACTGAAAGAATGCATGTTTTGAACCTCTCCTTTCATCTGCTTAATGGAACTTCGATAAATTTATCGAATTCCCATTCAAAGCATAAATAAAGAGTTTATTTTCTTTACGGAAATAAATTTTGTTTACTTAAATTTTAAACAACGTATTTTTAAAATCATGTCTTTCAGTTTTGGTGTCTTTAAATGATGCTTAAGTTTAAAGTTTAATTTACTGTCTATGAGGAAAATAATATTTTAATTAAAGGTACTTATACGGATTTTTTTAATCGAAAGTTTTGGACATTTATTCCAGAATACAGCATTTACATAAAGTATAATTATGCTTTTTGATTTACAAAAGGAATATACTTTTAGGATTTAAACGAATTCTGATTCCTATAGATTCAAGAAAGCGCTTTTATTATCACATAATGTGTTATCGTGTTTAATATAATACAATTTATGATGGATTTATTTCATGATAACAGACGTTGTAAGAAAAGTAATTACAATGGACATTTTATAAAAAGAAAATAACTGCCCAGCTCTTATCTACAAAAGAATCTATAAGTTATATTGTTTACATTACAAACAAAATGATAACTCATTTTCTCTTGAAATGATAATCAAATAAATATTTCATTTTCATATACCTGATATAATTAAACTTGATATACAGACAGAGTGCTTAAAAATTAATGTAAAAAACTTCCAAGTGTTGCAGAAGGCATAAAGATAATTCAGAATTACATTTCAAGTTTTGGTAACATCGTCTTTGGTGAGTAGCTGGAGACAAAATAAGATAAGGAATTAAAAGCAATATGTAAGACTAATAAAATATTTTTATCATGAAATTTACATGGATCAAACGGACAAATGCCGTTGAAGACGCTCAAAACTTCTTCCACAAATCTCTTATATTGTCTTATCATAGAAAACTGTGTGGAATTTCTAAAATTCTGGAATATTCCTGTCGCATCCTCGATAACTCCCCTTATCGACAGTATGCAAAACTACGAAATAAGTCCTACAACTAATTCTTCAGTGACTTCTTACTCTTTTGCGCGATAAACCAAATATATGAAGAAAGGATCGAAGAAGGATATGTGATCGTGGATATTATAGGTCAATAAATATCCCCTATGTCCGTAAAGATATCGCCCAAATGTAGCATTGATGGTAACGTTAATGGGTTTCATGTTTCAGATGAGAAATGTGCCATTGGCTGAAATGACCTCAGATAAATATATTTTTTGAAAAGTTCCGAAGAAATTTGCTGTAGAAGGATTGTTTGCTATTAACCAGACAACCTTATGAAAACTTTATGAAATGATCTAATGCAAAATTATTTAAAGTATTCTAAGTGAAACAGTTTCGAGATGCAAGTATGTAATATGCTCTACTGCATGGAGAAGACATTTCCGATCCGCAAATTCTACATTATTTCGAATGCAATATACAAGATCCATTTCAATATATTAATGATTCAGAATCAATGAAATAAAATGGAGGAAGATTTAGAGGTATTATAGACGATTCCTATCATGGCAGGATTAAAAATGTTTGCGATTTAAAACTAAATGGCTTAAAGATAAACCAAGAAGTAAAAAGAGCAACTTGTAAGCTTAACAAGTGTAATGCTATGTAAAGTTCTGTTAAATTTAGAAACTTCATTCAATTATTCTACACTCTCCGGAATTTACAAAGATTCGATTGATAAGATTTGCAACCAATTCAATGAAATCTCACACACTTTCTCCTTCATATGTTCAAAGAGAAGAAATCGAAATATGATAGGTATAGAGATCTAATCTATGAATCTAATCTATGAATCTAGTCTATGAATCGAATCATAACAGATTAATCCATAACAGATTAATCCATTAATCCATCCATTGCTGTGCAGACAACAACTTTAGATGCTGCAGGATGTCATTATTTAAATCAGAGAAAGCTCTATTAAATTTGAAATATATTAAGTGGCTCAAAAATTGAATAACGAGCTCTGTTTCTGAAAATTAAAAAGTATGTATTGTACGAAAATCAATAATTCTTGTAATTCAATGTCAGAGAAAATGTGGCAAGGTCAAATGAGATGATTCCCAGAAATACTAAACCTAACATTTATAATAAATTTTTTTGGCAGTTTGTACTACAGTTCTCATTTTACTTCCTCTACCAAATGAAGAAGGTATTTTCGACCTTTCAATGCTATGTTTTTCGATTCGCTTTATTTTTCTTAAATCAGTTTGTTTGTTGCATTGCTGTTGAATAATTCTACAAAGTTTAAGCAAAATTGAAAAATAATAACATTTGTCTTGCTGAAAGTCAAGAATTTAATATATTTCTCTAAAAACTGGATACGAGTTCATCTCCTAAAGAAATATTAAATCTCTTTTTAAAAAAGAAAATCTAGAAAAATTTAAGAAAACATTTAATCGACAAGATTGAAAGAATATCTAGAAGTAATTTAACGACTTATGTTTTTAAAATGTGATTTAGTTTCGTTTAATTATCAGAATGTCTATTTTGAAATGGATTCTCAAATTTGATCCTTAATTACATAGTAACGATAACGTTCATATGAAAGAGTGTATTTAATATCGTCGAAATGAGCGTTAGCAAGCATCGAATAGGCGAAACTGCTTAAAGTAGAAGAAATTTGAAACTGCCTTCCAAAACATATTAAAATTTAAACAAAAAACATTGTTTGGATGATATTAATAAAACGCCTAATTCTTAAACTTTAAAGTGATGTAAAATTGATTTCGGTTTAATAACAGGCACCGAAGTTATCGAGGCAAAAATTCAAGTTTTGACTAGATTTTAATTAAAAATCTAACAATACGAATGAAAATTATGTTTATACTCAGCAACTACAACCCAAGAAATAATAAATACATGCCAAATGTGGAATCTTTGCATCCAACAGTTCTTGAACATTCTGAACATTTTTTTCAGCATGCATGTCTCTGCATTAAAATCTCCAAAATTTAGACCACTTCATTGCTTTATTCTGGTATTTATTGTATTTGTAATATTATTTAATCATTGTAAAATTTGTTAACTAAAACAGACCAAATTTCAGCTTAAATATCGAAAATGTTTTTAATCGCGAATCATAGTTATAACTCTTCTATAAAATGATTTTAAAAAAATTGAGATTTCTTATTTTGAAGAGAAAACGATTATAATTAAATTCTCTTCGAAATATTTAATTTTTTTTATCAATAATACCAAAGTGATACCGGGGTTAAATTCCGTAAAAAAGAAATAATCGAATTACACACAAGCCAATGGTAATCACGTCTTCGATTATAAATTGAATTGGGAATGCAAATACATACTCGATTCAATTCACTTCTTCTTTTATGTTTGAATTTGAATTACAGTGGATGGATTCCACTTTTGAGTAGAAAATTAATTTCCCTTTGTATTTGTTTTAATATCTTGAAAAGTATATTTCAAATACTCTTTTTTGTTTTTAACCCATGAAAAAGTATTTTTTTTTCAATTGGATCAAATGAAAATATAAATAAATATTAGTTCCTGAAGTGAAGTGAGATTGAAAAAAAAATCTTTTTAAAGGGAAAAACATCATATAAAGGAAAACGTTTTCTACCTGGTATATGATTAAAATATCTACATTATCCTTTTCTTTTCGCGTTGTTTTTACTTTCTTATATACGAAGTATAGAAAAAGTTTAGTAATCGTCAAAAATTTTAATTCGAGAATTTGACGAATCTCCAAGTTTTAGATCCTCCCCCCCCCCAAGTTAGAAAAGAACAGTTTTAGAAAATGCCCTTATCTCTGGGGAAAAGATAACTCAAAAACTATTTGAGCTAGATGATTGAAATTTCGTATACGATTTTTACATATAATCTTTAAATTTATATCCAATGTTGAGAAAAATCTATTCAGAGGAAGTCCATCTATCTGCTTATTAGAATATGTTAACACGATAACTGCAAAAAGAAGAGAACCAAATAGATATGATTAGGTACAGAGACTTAGCATCTATAGTCTAGATACCTATTACATTTTGAGACATCTAGTCACCTGTCACATTTACCTTACGGGTTGACTGTCGGTGTGTACTTTCCAAAATAAGTAAACACGATACAAACACAATAAGGTAAATGTATCAAATTTGGTATGAGAGTTTGTGACGAAAAACGCAGTTTTGTAACGAATTTTTGTTTCAATTAGTTCAGCAAAATGAGTTTAAAATACAAATTTGATTTTTGGATACTATTAATTGCATGCCAGGGATTAATCGCCAAATAATTCGCAAAATGTCCCATGGTAGATTCGGTAAAAATTCTAAATTAACGCCAAAAGTAATATTTCCTAACTATTTTACGCCAATGCTATGTAAATTAAAATATGTAAAGCGTTATTTGGCATGGCAAATTTATTACAGTATAAGCGAGAAACTTTTTGGGAGACCAATCCGATAATTTATTTGAGTTATTGCTCTTCCATTTGACATATAGTATAGCATAAAAATTAAGGAAATATAATTTGAGAAAGTTTTAGCCACTTAGAAATAGAACTCCATATAAATTAGTGCTTTTTTCAAATACCTTTGCTTTTCACAGTTTTCGCTTATCATATAAACTTTCTATATACTATTCAAAAATTTTAGTATTAAATAATTATGCATACATTTCAATGAAAGCATCCATGCAGTTTGACCAATAAAAAGCATTTAAATTAAATAAGGAAAAAAAATGATTCTCTGATTCTTACTGTACGAGAAATTCATGCAAGACCACTGCTAGTTAGGAAATTTCCATTTCCTTTGCCAGCTCTGGGTTGTTAGACAAATTTTAACAGCGGTATGATATACATGTGAAGGTAATATCCGTTTAAAAACATGCAAAATTTGTAATTTGTTATCTTTATATAAATTTCTACATATAAATTTTTTTCAGGATTCTTATAAATTTCTACATATGGATTTTTCGGGATTCATATAAATTTCTACAGATAGGTTTTTTTCAAAATTCATATAGATTTTACAAGTTTTGTATAAATTTCTACACAAAGTTTTTTAATATACTGAAATGATATATAGAAGATCGATTTAACTTCCTTTTTACTTTCTCATACGCGCAAACATAGATGTATTAAAAAATTGATATGGTTTCATTAAAATATTCGAATTCGAAAGTTTGACAAATCTCTGGGTTTAAGATAGGCCTGGATACGAAAAATCAAGTTTAACAAAATTGTATTTGTCAAAACGCGTTGTATGAAATTTGGCATGTGAAGTTTACATCAAATTTTAAAAAAAATCTGTATTTGATTTGGTGAAATCTTTTCAGTGGCAGTTTGTCTATAGGTTTGTTCTATTGTAAGAAAACGAGTAAATAATAACATAAAAAGAGTTAATTGTATAAATTTGACACTTTATCTTAGTATCTTAGTACCTGGCAATGATGGAATCTAGAAATTTTAGCAAAATACTTCCAGATAAACTTTTCATATATTAAAATATGAATACATTTAAATAAATTATTTTAAATTTAAAAGAATTTATAACATTTTATTACATTACATTTTATTAATACTAAAATTAAAAAAAAATAGTTTTTTAAACGGAAAATTTAATTTTCAGGAACTTATTTTTCATTTTCATTCTAAAAAAATATTATTGCAGAATATTATACGATAGAATCTATTAAGTGTTTGATGTAAACAGATTCTTTTTTGATAAATTAATTTAAATATTAAGGAAGCGTCATATGTTTAAAGAAATGTAAGTAACACTTTTTTTAAGGAAACTTGTGTCGTTTTCCCTGTTTTTTTGCAGGAAAGAAAGAAATAATTTTAAAAATGGGAGAAGTAGATAATTAATTCTACAGCTTCACACTTAACATTAAAAAGATTTTCATATCTCATGAATAATATATCAGAATCTGTTTCAGATATTTAAGTTGTTTATGACAAAAAGGTTTTTTTTTTCAAAATATGCTGATAACATATTCTAAAAAGCCTATAAAAGACTTGGATTTCTCAAACGTAAAGCTAGGAAATTTTTATTTTTTATGAAATGGCTTTAAAAATTCTTTATATTGCTGTAGTAGGATTTAATCTTGAATAGTGCAATTTTATTTCGGATTCGCATTCTACAAAGAAAACCGAAATTGTAGCAAAAATACAAACTAAATTTAAGAACATCTTATTTACAAAATTTTATTATTTTTATGATATATCTTCGACTTATCAATATAAAATATCTGACTTCTTTTCTTGTCGCCCTGATATGATTTTTCATATGTTCTACTTTTTTATTTCATGTAATAATCATTTACAGCATCGAATGCGTTGATATATTATGCTGTATACATTTTATTGTACCAATCTAAATATTTCGACTTAGCAGATTATTTATTGCGTGTTTGTCACATTTAATTATGTAAATAGATTCTTATTATAAAAATTTTATAAAATATTCAACAAAGTTTCTATTAGCTTAAGTTTTAATTTTTTTCAGTGTTTTTAAAATCATTAATCATAAATTTTATATTCCTAGACAAATTTTTTAAAATTTATATATTTTTTAATTTCCTAATATGCTTTTAATATTATTAAGATTGAATATATCTAACTAAAAATGTCTTATAAATTTTTTATGTCTCAAACTTGGAAATTTCTAAATTCTTAACATTGTTTTGTATTTTTAAAATAACTGTATACAAATATTAAATTTCTGAAACTTCTTAAAAAGATTTCTGAGTCACTACTTTTAGCTTTTAATTTTTTTATCTGTTTGATAGTGATTCTTTAATGTACTCTATAACCGGAGCTTTTTGAAGTATACTTTTCTTCTAAATAAATAAAGAAAGGGTTTAAAAAAAGATTTTTTAAATAAATACTTGAATATTTGTAGGGCAATCATTATCTTTTAAATGCTGTTAGCATCGCAAAACCAACTAAAATCACCTGGTGCATCATGCGAAATACTATTTTGATTTGGCAGTCTTCATTGAAAATTTTTAAAAAATGCATAGAATTTTGAAAAATTTTGAGAGTTTTAAGGATACCTTTTACAATAATATTAAATGCCTGCACAGCATTGTATCAGTATCTGTTTTTCCCGAATATATGTTTTTTTCTACAATTTGCTATAAATCTTGTCTTCTGGCGGCAGAAAACTTCGAAAGCTCATTTCGCTTGTTTTTGGAATAAAAATAGACAAGACAGAAAATTTATGGTTGAGCAGTAAAATGGCTACGTGGTTAGAACTCAAAAGTTGTATGTTAAAATTTATGATCTGAAATATTGTTGAAAATTCACCGATTCTACATTTATTATAGGTTATACATCAACAGACTATTAGATATTATTTGATTTTTTAATCAAAAACGAAGATTTCAATTTATGACAGACCATTGTTCACTTCTGAAATGAAGCTTATAAAAGTTAAAATAATTAATCGTATAAAAAGCCACACTGCATTCGAAAATGGGAGCTATGGCACTATTTATAATATGTTACTTTAAAGAGAAATTTACTTATATTTTAAATTATTATATAATATTAATTTAATTATTATTAATCATATCGATTTAAATACCACTTTGAATATTTTCATGACAGTTTTTGAGAAAACAGCTGTAAATGAAAAAAACATTTTTTATCTTTGTCGAATTTCTTAATAGAGATCCACTTGAGATAGAGATTTCTAATGGCGCACGTTTGAGAAATATTTCTTTAGCATCTAATAAATTTAAACAACAACGTACTTATAATCTTGCGCCTGCCTTTAATTATTAGAAATCTTAAATGATACCAATACTGTCATTTTATTATTACAGCAAGGCGTGGGACTGTACAATTACGAAGTAATGCCAATATATATTCCTAGTTCAATTCTTCGAAAAAGTAAAGTTAAACAAAGCAATAAATTTCTAAAATCACACCTGAATATCATAATTCTAATGGAAATTCTTGAAATATATAGTTTATTTAGCAATTGATGAAAATTAGAAATTTTCGTAGAATAATATCGCAGAATTCATAGTTCACAGTTTTCTGAAAAATTCTTATAAACACTATTTTCTCAACATAATAAAAACGAATGTTATCTTTGAAGTCCTTATTTGTTCCCCTTATTCCTAGATTGATACAAGACGATCTCTCGGTATCGGTTTTCTGGATTAATTTGTGTTTAGCGATACCTTTGAATTTTCCCAACTTTTAAAACTGCCCAATGCTTCTAATCTAAACCAACGATTTTGGAAAAATAACTTCAAAACGATATCTTGGAAATTTCTAGACATTTTCGCTGATTTAGATTTCGTTGTCAGAGTGTGATGGTTCCTGCATACTTTTATTAAGCGATCGACGGAACATTAAAATAATTCTTAGATAAATTATACATTTAAATATCAGACTAACTGGTATAAAAGGTGTCTTCTCCGATCGAGACCTTGTAAATAATTTCCAAACCATCTGAAACATATTTTCATTTCGAAAAATGATATAAATGATAAGAAGGATTACATCTTATGTTGTTTGAGTTAATAAATTCGAAGATATTTTAAGTCAAAAAATTATGAAATCTAATTATTTACACAATCCACCCCGATATTATCAGTTATAATTAGCAAAGTATTCTTGATATTATATAATATCAAGAATATAATTATAAAACACACATTCCATTTTTCTGAGACTAAAATTGATCGAGTTATGAAGCATTTGAATCACATTTTTAGACAAATTATATTGTTAAATCCCCAGTCTCAAGACAGATTTTAAGGATCAGTTTCAAACTAAAATTATGCATTGTTTTGTTATTTTTTCAAATTGTTCCAAAAAATAAATTCACTAGTGATCCCCTGTTTATGGTACATAGCTATAAATTGGTCAAATTTAGTTATAAAATAATGGATATGTTATCAGCATTTTTTCCTAAAGATGACTTATAAAACTGGGGTCCGTATAAAAATTCAGAATTCATAACCGTTTCAGAAATACATGTATTGTCGCAAGTAACATAATGCATTCTTACTATTTAAAGCCTTTTTCCCAACTAGAGCTTTATGTCCATTCCTTGTAGTTTAGAAATTAACTAGTAGTCCACGATGAAATCAAATACTCTATATATCGAAAATGTTTCAGAATAATTAATAAATAATAAAATATTCTCATTTTAAAATATTATAAAATGTAAGACAATTTGAAACATTTTAAAATGAGGATTTTATTTTCAATTCAGACATTTTACACATTCAGCCCTTTAGACACATGTCTTACAATAAAGAATCTTAAATCCCCGTCTGTGTTGTTACCAAAGAAGGGCACAAAACCATGTAAAATTAAACACATCTGAATTCATGACACCAGGAATACGAGAAAAATTGTCTTCGTATGATGTATTATCGGAAAAGTTTCTAGTGCGGGCCGATAGTTCGAAAGAAATAACAAAATTCCGTAGGAGATAATTGGAACTGTGCTTTCGAATGCCCTGGCCTTAATTGGAAGAATCCATTGATTTCACTTTCGGATTCATTTTCCATTAAGCTGTTCAGTTAATTAGGTTAAACAGTGAAATCAAAATTGAGGATTAACATAAAATTTATAGGGATTTATAATAAACTAGATGTAATATTAATAGAAACTTGCTTACACCAAATGTTTTTGTAATTCTCAGCATAGAAAATATTTTAAAAAATTCGAGTACAAAAAAAAAAAAAAGTAAAAATCAAATCTACGATCACAAATTTCAAGTTATCATGTGAAAACATTGTTATTTTTTAAGTCATTATCTGTCTTAATTAATTTAAGTCAATAACCAGTTTAAATCGGTTTGAAACAATCACGAGATTACTCTATCGGTCTCTATCCCTCTATATTATATTATAATGATAATTTTTTTAAACTTTCATTTAAAATTTTTCTAGATGGCAAACAAAGTTTTGGAGCTCGACTGATTTTGAGATGAAAAAAAAAAAAAACTCATCGGTTTTCTAAATATTGACGCATCTGATAGTCTCGTGATTGCTTCAAACCGATTTAAACTGGTTATTGACTTAAATTAATTAAGACAATTCGTAATGATTCAGGGAATGAATAATTAGGAAATCAAGTTGTAACTTTAGTTGGCGATAAATCCCCAAATGTGACAACCTTCTGCATTATTTTTTAATAATCCTAAAAGTGAAAAATTTATGCCTCAAAAGCGATAAGTCGTTCTTTTGTTGCCTACGCATTTTGAGGCTTCAAAAACCTCAAACCAAAACAACATCATGTTCTCACACGATAAAAATAAAAGAGAAGTTTTAAAATTTTAAAATCTCGAATTCCAGATTTTGACGAATCATCATGTTTTAGATTTTCCTTGAGTCTCGAAATTATATTCATGGAATAATGTCTCTCCGTCCGTTTGCGAAGACGATAACTGAAAAACGATTTGAGCTAAACGGATGAAATCTGGCTTATGAAAAGACTAAATATATAGATTTCTAACAAATTTTCAATGAAATTTATTCAGATGAAATATATCTGTCCAACTCTTCGGGTACTCGTGCTTCATAACTACAAAATGTAAAGAGTTGGAATAAAATTTGGTACCCAGGTTTCGTAGCTATAATGTAGATTTTTTTAAATCAAATTTAGAATACAGTCTATCAGATATTGAGAGTCTGGACAATTGCAAATATTGCAATATCAGATGCATGTAAGTAAAAAATTCACAAATTCAATGAAATTCGGCGTATGAACCTTCGATCTCGATTGTGGTTTCGTGACCAATTTTGATTTCAATTGTTCGGAAAAAGACGTTTGAAATACATATTCGAACGTTAGATTCAGTAAAAATTCTAGATTCACGCCAAAGACTATCCTTTTGATTATCGCTATGTAAGACATTCGCGGGTTTACCATGGGTCGATAATTTTATGTTGAGGGGGGAGGTAATATATTCATTAAAGAGTATACGAGTGAGTTTCAGATAGACTACCGCCGCTGGTTAATCCTAGAATTTTCTGTTTATTTTATTTCTTGATGGTTACTATAGAACTGATTTTATGATGATTATATCCTTCTATAAGCTGTAAAATGAATTATATTAAAGTTTTATTATTTTCACTTAAAAATTTATAAAAAGTATAACTAGTTTTGAATTATTTTAAATATCTATTTCAAAGACAGATCTGAAAATTAGCATCCATTTGATAATATTGATATATTTAAAAGGATTTTCGCTGATTGTGGATCACTATCTCCCTTGTAAAGCAAACATTATATAATCTACTCGATTTAATTCAAAAATACTTTGGTAAAACTCGTTACGTCATCAAATTTAAGTTTAATTTCGAGATATCGCCATGAAATAATGCCGTAATGCTGTCCTTTTTGTACAAGTTAAGAAAAAAGTGTGAATAATCACTACGATGTTTGTATTTTTCAGTCAGTATCATTCATCATATAATATTTTTTGGTAGGACACTTCAAAATAAGTTAAAAAATTTTCTTTTTGTACTTTTATTAAACTCTGCACTAATTCTAATTATGCGGTTAAAATGAGAGCAAAGAAAGTTATGAGATTGAAAGCAAAGAAAATTAAGAATTAAAGAATTATGCTCACATATATATGGATAATAGAAACAGGATTATCTTGCATAACACCAGATTATTAATATACTTTGATAATGATTTTTTCCACTTTAAATATATCAATGGACTTCAAATGAAATTTATTGAAGTAATTTTAATACAATTTTCTCGATAATTTATGGGCATAATGCTTTCCCGACCTTTTGCAATAGAGCAAAAAGTATTTTTCTGTATCATAGTTTATATTTCTTCAAACATCAAATAGAAAATAACAATGAAAAACATTATTTTATTAAATTGAAAAATGGTTGGCATTATTCCATTCATGGCATTATTCCAACATTAGTTTCAATCTAGATTTAACAGAAGAAAGAATTCTAAAGAAATTGAAGATTTCGCAAACTTCTGAACATGTGGCTCCTGGCTTTTGAAATAATATTTCACTCTTTATACTTTAAAAGTACATTAATTTTAAAACACATAAAACTGACGAAACTTACAAAAAAAAAAGGAGAAGAAAAAAGAACTGTGATTAGTTTATACAGAGATAAAATATTTCTTTGTAAATCAAATAGTATTACACATTCGAACGAAAATATGAAAAAAAGTAAGTAGTGCTTTAAGATAAGAATTACTTATTTAGTTTAAACAATTCTGTTTAAAATGCGTAAGAGTTTTTAAACAAAGTTCAGAAAATGGCACGTAGCTTGCATAAGACTACTTAATTAACTATAAGATTACATTTTAACTTTAATCTCTTCAATATAATATTTATGACAGGATTTCAAATAAAATATTAAGTGTTCTATGTAAAGAAAAAAAGATTTTTTTTTTATCTCAGAAATCTAAAATTCATGACTGAAATGTAGAAGGAGAAGATTTAAGAAAGCTACTTTAACTTTTCATGGGACTTTTAGTATGAATTATGGATTTCTTAAAAAGTGAAGTTAGGTTTATATAAATAAAGAATTCTTGAAGATAAAAAAAAACACCGGAGAGGATTGAATTAGAAGTATGAATAACAAATTAAATTGTATTTTTGTTTTTATTATCTGTCAACAATATGGATGTTATTTTGCCGCTGGTTTATAAATGTTTTTTTCTTCACTTTAAAATAGAAAAAAAAAGTCCGTACATTGCGCATTCTGCAAATTGGAATTTCAGCTTAAAATTATTTGTTCTTATATTTGGCACCGTAATAGGTAAGAGAATTTACATTAAAATGGGAGTTCCATAAAATATTTAATTATTAAAATTTTAACGTTCATTAAGATTGGCGGACCGGCTGGTCGCCAAAGGCGGCTAGTATCTAATGAAATGTACTTTTGTTTTGGTTGTTATTTTTGGTTATGTTTAATGATGGATAAATCATTCTGGATATATGGTTCCAAACTTGCGGTGTTGAACGAAGATGATGTCTTGATTATTCCAATTAGTAGCTTCTAAAAGGTACTAGCACGCAAATTCTAATTAAAAAAGTTCTCTTATTAAAAGATAATATGAATGTAAGATTCTATTGTAATATAAAAATCTAAGAACACATTTACTTATTCAAAATCAAAAATTCTGAATTGTTAGGATTTGATTAGGAAGACTGCGTGATGTGAAATAATTCACAAAATAAAATTATGATTATTAAGGTCAATTAAAATATGATTGAAATCTGTAAATGCGGAATAAATAATGCAAAGAATACTTGCATTTCGTTAGTTTGATGATATAAGAAACATGAATTTTAGAAAAGAAAGTTAAAAAAATCTATCAAAGAATTACAAAAGCAATCATTATCTGTAGATCGAGTTTTTGATATTTGTTTACGTTATGGGTAGAGAATCAACAGAAAATGATGTAGGATGCATTACGAGGCAAAGACATCTATACTTCATCAATAGTTTTCGATAAGAATCGAATCTCTTAATGATTGGTTTATGTTTAATGAAAGAATGAAAGTAAATAAAGAAAATTTTTTGATTGAGCTTAGCTTTTAAGGTAAACAAGCATATTTTGGAGAAAACTAGTGGGATAATGAAAGTCTCAATATTATTTGTCAATTTTCACACCCTTTTTAAATTGAGCAACTGCGTTTAAAGTATGCAATTTATGCTTTTATATCAAGTTGATGGTTGCTTCTTTTATCAGATATTCCAGTGATGTTCATAGTGAGCAATTGTTATTCCATTTATTAGAGACTAAGTCTACTTATAATTTGACAAGATCAACTAATTATAAATTAACCAGAAAAATCGAATAAATTAGAGTTGTTCAGTATCCATCTGATTATCCCAATTAGTTCACTATCGATGCTATTCTGGTCATTAAATTTTTTAAATATAAATTCTAAATTTACTAGAAGGCTTTGGCAATTACCTGGCTCTTCGAGAATATTAGTTATTTTTTATTCTATTTACTTCGATGGGCATATCGTGATGCTCTGGATTCTCTCTAAAATGCAGGATTTTGCCTAATTATGACGCATTTTATGACATCATAACAATGTTAGAACTGAAGTGTCTGAGTAATTTATTTTAAAGTGCACCTTGTGTTTTGTAGAAATTCTATTTTATTTCCAAATTTCTCTTGCAAACTGATCAGATAATAACAGAAATTTCCTCCTAAATTTACAACAATAGAAAAAAAACAAGCGATTAAATACATGGTGAAACAGTGAAAATACTGCTCAACAGCCATTTACCATTAAAAAAATTGCTTATGGTTACAATAAACTCCTTCGTAACTATTGTTTATTAAAGGCATGCAATTATTACATAAGCACCAGCTTTTTTTATTATACTTCGCAACACATAACTGTCATATGTAGAAATCTGAAAATAAAATTCTGAAAATTTACGTCATTCACAAACTTTTACACAGTTCATGATTTAATGCGGGGGTAGGGATATAATATCTTTATTAGAGAGTTTACGAGATAGAAAAAATCTAATGATATCACTTATTTTTTCATATTTCTCACAATTCTGTTATATATCTTGAATACTAATGATTTAAAGATAGATTATGTATAAAATTTAATTCCTAATTAATTTCCTAATTTTTATCTTAATTTAACCCATATTAATTTCATTATAAAATGTTCTCTTATTTCCTGATCCAATTTCACTTTATTTACTTAATTTTACACGCGCTCTATAAAATTGCAGACCTCGGCATTTTTTTTTTTTATGCTCCGAGTAAAAGAAAAAAAAATTCTCAATGCTTACAACATTCTTTTAAATATACCTAAGATTCCCTTTCCAAAATCGACACTTGCCAAAGAAATTACTATCGAAATTTTATAACAAAAACCACTGTAGGGACTTTCATGCCTTTTTGCTTTTGTGTCGCGACGTAGACTGAGGCATCTGTTTTAATTCTTCCTAGTATATAATGTGTCTCCCATGATGAAAAAAATCGAGTTCAAAATCCAAAAAAATTTCTTCTTTCGGCCACACAACTGTTAAAATATGTTACATATTATATATATTAGGTGTGCATAAATACGAATATGAACACACTTTTTGGATTAATAATTTTTATTATTAATATGATATTGATTATTTTGTTATGAACCAAATTATTTACACAGATCAATAAAAAAAATAACAACAGTTGATTCAGGCATAGCCTCATTCAGACTCATTCTTAAGTCATTCATATTTTAGCCCAGTTTCAGTCGAGAAATACATATAATAAATATCATCTTGAAATATTTGATATGATTTTAAAGAATATTTTTATTAAGTAAGAGTAATTTCAAATAGTGCAAAAATATCCCAGAAATAAACTCAGAATTTTAGTTTTCTGGATCAAAAAATTGACTGCACTTTGTTTATATTTTATGAAAAATAAGAATAAAAGAGTCTAGAAACTTAACATTGGTTTGATAAGATATTCAACCATATATTTTCGGTCGAGGCATTTCTTTTTATTTGAAAATAAAGATATGCGCTGCTTATCGAAACAAAGTGAGGAATACGAAATGTAATCGAGCTTACAAAAATTTAGGAGTAATATTTTTTCTCCAGTTCTCGAAACAAAATGTTAAAAACTTTATTTTGGAAATAAAATGTTTTATGAGTTTTTCGGAATAGAGTCATTTCAAACTATATGGATACACCACAGAGTTTCTGAAGAATAGAAGAAAATAAATTTTTGTTTAGAGTGCGTATGTTTTAATAACATTTTGGGATCTGTTTTACTTCTCAAATATGTTACAATTCTACTGAATGTTGTTGTTGTTGGTGGAAATAAAAGTAAGGAATCAGTTATTTTATAATTATTACCTGAACAGAGATAACATTTCTATAGAATAATAAGAGATATTTTTATGCAACTGTACTGATTGGAACCGATTGATATAACAATTTCAAAAGATTAAAGATAAGAAAAGTTTTAAATTATTACCTGGATGTAGATAATATTATTTTATGTTAGAATAATAACAGAATTAAGTTTTAACGATATTATGCAAATTCTATAATATCATAAAAAAAGGTATAAAGATCTATTTCATTCTAGATTATAAGAATTCTATTTTTTCGATTTTTGATTCATCCGTTACAAACAACTTATCATAAAGAGCGAAAAGACCAAAAACATGCTTGTATTAAGTAATGGAATCTCATATGAATACCATTTAAAAATTTGTCCAAAGTTTTACTTATCTTAGTTCTATAGTTACTGATGACAATAGCATAGTCAAGGAGATTCAAGTTCGTCTAATGCCTTTAATAATGCCTTTTACTGACTAAAACGATTTTTCAAATCCTCAATGCAATCAATAAATACTAAATCTTTACTGTATAAAACCTTAATTAGACCAACACTTAAGTATGGCTCATAGACCTGGTCCCTGACCAAAGCTGGAAAAAATAAAATAGCCATTTTTGAAAGAAAAATTCTGCTTCACATTCTTTGTGGGATAGAAATCAACAATGTTTGGAGAAGAAGATATAATTTTTAGCTATATAAAATCTATAGAGAGCCAAATATTATAAAGTTCATAAAAATAAATCGGATGAATTGGGTGGTTCATATATTTAGAATGGATGATGATTCCTTATTAAAAAAATTCTTTTGCATGAACCTATAACAAATAGGAAAAGGGGTAGACTCAAAATGAGATGAATGGAGTCAGTGGAGACAGATTTAATGGCTATCCAATAAAGAAAGTGGCACACGTGTCAAAAATAGAATGCGGTAGAACAGAATTCAGAGGAAGGCATTGGTCCACCCCGGGCTAGCCATATAGGAAGATGATGATGATGATGATGATGATGATGATTCATTCTAGATTATAAAAATTCGACTTTTAATTGATCCGTTGCAAACACATTAGGAAGTTATTATCTATTTTCTTTGAAAAAGTAATTAAAAATCAAACATTTAAAAATAATTAAAAAATTATTCAATCACTGATTGTCAATGTCATCAATGTCACAAAATCGTATAGAACAACTTCATAAATCCCATAATCGTTGAACGGTCTCTGAAATCTTACAAATCTGAACGAGGCAGATATCTTGTACCCCTTAAAATATTTTCTGTACAATTTAGAACCGCAATATCTCTTTTCCTAGAATTCATTAGTTTCAATACAAACATGATATTTTTCGAACTTAGTAAGGAAGTCTATTTAATGACATTTCTAATAGAAAACAGAAGAGATGCAATCACAAAATTGCTTCTCATAACGACTTTTCTAAGAGAAATAAGAATTTCTTAATCTCCGTATAATTGGAATTTGTAATACAGATAATACAAACTACTTTTAAAAATTATCGTTTGCTTTAATTTAGCCGGCAAATGGAAATTTTTTTTGCAAGCTTAAAACGAAATATCTAATTATCGAATCCGATTTTATTGCGTCGTTCCTACCTATTCGATTTTACAACCATATGTGCTAATTCTTCCATTAAATGATGGAAAGAGTTTATGTGAATGAATTTTTTATATGCAATTAGGAAGCAAATTTACGAAATGAGTGCAATAATGAAAGGATTATGCACAAGATAAAAATATTTCTGTATCATATTGATTAAAACAGGATACTTTATTTATAAAAAAAAGATAAATTAGCTAATAACAACATTATACAATGGCTCAAACAATTGAGACTTGATAAATCCGACTTTCAATATAAATAAATTACAGAGAAGTGCAAACATGTTTTTATTTTTACACATGACAAATGGTTTAATTTAAAGTAAAAACAAAAAACAATCAACGAACAAATTTTTCATTGAAAAGTTTTAAAAGCATTTTAAATAAACATACACAGATTTTTGTCTCAAAATTTGAGAATACACCAATGAAATTTTTGTAATATCTCGCATAGAAAGAAAGTATTAATATTTAGTTGCATGTCTTTTGACTTTTATAATAGCCATTAAACGTCGTGGTATCGATTCGATCAAATTTTAATGGTATCTGAAGATATTTTACCCATTTTTCCCGCAACACTTGTTTTAAATAGAATTTGTTTCGAATATTTTGTTTTTGAACAACTGTTTCGAGCCTGGCCCAAAGATGCTCAATGGTATTGATGTCGGGATACTGTGGTGGTGTGTGTAACTGCTGTTTACAATGAAAACGACACCACATTTTGTCGTTATGTGCAGTGTGATTGGGGTCATTGGCCTGCAGGAAAATGAAATCCATTGCAACCAAAATTTTTAGCACAAATATTTAGCAATTTTTTGAGATTAAAATATGCGCATGTTTATTGAAAATGCTTCAGAAATTCTTCAGTTTAGAAATTTTTCGTTGATTTTTCTTTCGATTTACTTTAAATTCAACCATTTGGTATGTGTAAAAACAAAAACAAGTTTGCACTTCCCGGTAATGTGTTATTTATGTTGGAAGTCGGATTTATCAAGTAAAAGTAAGGTGTACTCTCAATTGTTTGAGTCACTGTATGTTCAATAAACAAAAAAAAAGTTAATAATTAATTTCGATTTAAATATCTCTTACAGCAGAATTTTTGAATTAAATAACGTCAGAAGATGAATAATGTTTTAATATGTTTAAAATATAATTCCTCCTTGCACCATCAAAACCTCTATACATAACTATATTATAAAATAAATACATGTAAATATGTTATTACACATAGATAAACACCGAAATGTATAGAAAATTATAAAAAGTACGGACAAGAAGTGAATTCGGTAAATGAAAAAATTCTAGTTATAAAGCAAAAATAAATTCCTCTTGGCAAGCTGGAAGGTAAAAGAAGATTCTTTTACACCTAAGTTACATCCTGGCAACATAACTTGTTGATGTTAGAAACAGTCAATATTAGAGATTTAAAATCATTTTTCAGCCCCTAAATTCTAAGATATTGCAGGTATCAAAAAACTTCACAAACAAAATGTGTTCGTCTTAATAAGGTGCTGATCTGGCTAATTGGATTTAGTTTTCTCTCTTCAATATTCAGAAAGATATAGCGAACTGAAAATGTCCTCCTCCATCATTTTCACGGCCTTTGAGTTAGATGGGACATTTAATAGCTCTTCCGAGGGTTTTACATTTTTAATAAATTATTCCAAGCCAGTTAAGTTCTATACAAAATTACTCTATTTATCCTGTTCGCAAGATAACATGGGCAAAGCGTTATATGCATATTATACTATATTATATATAAACATTTGAACGAAGTGGGGTTTTTAGTTCTAGGGACCATGATCTGTGAATAATTGCAGACATTTTCCCGAAATCTTGTCATGAGAACCATTGCAATAGGTAGTGTTCCTATAGGAATCTACCTAACAATATAAAATTCATCTAAAAATTTAAGCTTTTAAAATTAGCAATTACATTCTTTAAAAAAATAAACGAGTAATTAAATTTTTAAAAAATAATGTTTTAATAAAAAAAAGATTAATTATTTTGAGTGTAACTTATTCAAATTTTAAGCTGAAAACTGTTGTCAAGTTCTCATTTATACTAATAATAAGCTGCAGAAACGCTGCTCTTAAATCTCATCTGTGGGACTCTTGGAAAGCATATTTTTAATAATTCTAAAACTTGCACATATATATTGTTACAAACCTGCAATTCGGCTTCCCAGCATAGTTGGTTCCATCAATGGAAAGAATGTTTTACAGTCATCTGTATGGGACAGAGTCCAGGTGGCGCGTCAAACGTCCCGGAGCTTGGTGACAAACTTGGCGACCATTTGGCGACTTTGGCGCCAAAATAGATTATACCCGAAACTTCGAGAATTTTCCCGATCCGTCCAGTTGGAACCGAGATACGCCTCGAACGTTCCTGATTGGTTGAGAGGCTTCTAGCCCCGCCTGAGAGCTATAAAAGGAGCCAGTCTGTGCTGCTAGAGTGGTCGGAGTAGTAGCCGGAATCAACGAAGAAGAGTAGTCGGAACCGACGGAGCGGAGTAGTCGGAAACAACAGTAGTCAGTAGTCAGAGGATCGAGTAGTAGTAGTCGGAAGTGACAGTGCAGAGTAGTTGAAATCGACGGTGAAGAACTGGTCTTCCAGGGATTAGCAGAGCAGCAACGGAGTCAAGCTAGTGCGTGCTGAACTGAGCTGTGCGCTACTGTCTGCAGTAGATTCTGGTTGTATGCTGCTGTGTGTGCTGTTGTATGCTACACGTCTCGGGTGAAGATAATCGTCTTCTGTGCTGTATATAGTTGTCACTTTTGTGCTGTTCTGTGTGTCTTCGTGTAAATAAACGTCGTTGTTTTTATTCTACTTCTGCTTGCTGATTGAGCGTTCTACACACCATATCACTTTCACTATCCAAACGAACCCCGGCAGAAAATTTCGTAACAATATATATATGATGCTCAAGAAAATAATTTTAACATTTTAAAAACATCTTAATCAGGGTTTCAGCATCAATTCCAAACAAGTCAGAGAGAAAAGTTCTTATGCAATTCGGAGCGAAAATGTAAACAGGGAAAGCCCAATATTTGTTTACCGAAATAACCCGTTTAAATTACATCATAACACATTAGGTAGAAGAAAAACACGCAACCCACATCTGTCAAACAATATTATTTTTTAATTTCCAGAAATACTTCCCTCCTCCTCCTGTTTTTTTTCTCTTTCCAGTGCTTTATACTTATTTCTAGCATCAAAAGGGGGGAGGGGAAGGAATGTAAAAATAAACACTGATGATAATAACTCAGAATAATGCAATATAAACTTAGATGCATTTTCCCAGACAATATTTTTATGTATTACTTAAATGAAATAAGTAAATGTTTTCTTATTCTTCATTTGAGTAAATTAAATTTTGAATTATAACTGCATTTACAATTAAAGTTTAATAGCACAATGGGTATAACGGTGAAAGCGTCTAATATAATATGACTAATATGCCTGTAAAATTTGAGTTTAAAAATTATTTTGTGGATGAAACTACAAAAGATTATTTATATAGAATATTCAATTAAATTTTAATCACCCATGAGTCTTGACTAATCAACTGCTCTCCAAAGGTTGATAATACAATAATAAAAACATCAAAAATTTTATTTAGAGTAAATTATTATTACTATTTTTCCTTCACATAATTTGATATAAAAAAAAAGTTTTCTAAACTAAATTTTAAAAAAATTCTCTAGTGTTTATTATAATAATCTCTTTTGAATCAAGTTTAAAGACTGTTTACCAAAAGTATTAATATAATATTTCTAGATCGATGTTTTCAAGAGAGATTGTATTTTATGAATTCGAAAGACGATTGCTGATATATTTAGAGACACTGTATTTCTCTAACGTATTTCAGTTAAATTTAATTTTTTGTATACTATATCTAGATTAGTTAAACCATTCATAATTTTTATTTATACTACAGTTGCATTTATTTTTCAAAATCTTTCTGTTCATCTAAAGTCATCTTTGCTCTTCTAAGTATCATGTTTAAATTTTCAGGCTCAATGATGTCGAACAGTTTCAGGCTTTTAAAATTTTCGGCATCATTTAACTGTGATCCTTGGATGCTAGAGGTTTCGTTTTAAGTTTAGTTTAGTTATACTGACGTTCCGTTTTAAAGCAACACTAGGGCTGTTTTGGGAAGAACATCATAATTTTGAACCACGGTCAGACGACGAGGACGACACCCCCCTCACCATACAAGCGGGAGGACGTTTGGCTCGGCGATTTTAATGTGTACCAGACCCGCTTACACGACGGCACTTCGGTAGAATCAGTCCACAAACCTGAAACCCTGCGGTTCCGAAGCCAAGACCTTACCACCAGGCCACCGCGGCCTTGGATGCTAGAGAACAACAGTCTTTGAATATTACATATCCCTAAACAAAATCTAATATCTATATCTATTTATATTAGAAGATGGTTGTTATGGTGGAATAAATCAGTAAATGTATTAGCCATCATAATGGTTTACACTTCATATAAACACAAAAACAACGTTTTTCCATCCTCCGGCTCAAATACCTTTTATTTCTCAATGAGTCTGTTTTCAGCAGATAATAAAATTTAGGAAATATAAGAATAGGAACTATTTTTTTATCCATTTTCTTTTTATACCTCACTATCAAAAAGAAGAAAGGGGAAAAAATTTAATGAAATATGAGTATGCATTAAAAAATTAGAGCTTTGCAAGGAAATCAAAACGACATCGCAGCATTTATTATATTTCAATTATGTAAGATGTGAAAAATTTCTATGTAAAGAATATATATTTAAGCCAAAGAAGTGAAAATGTTTCATCAAAATATTTTTTAAAAATTTGTTATTACGTATATTTGTCAACACATACATGTAAAAAGCTATTTCATGTTTTTAATTTCTAATTATCATGGAAAATGAATCATTTAATAAATGTTTCCAAGAAAAATCAATTCAGAGGATGATAAAGGTAGATTTGTAAACGTTTCGAATTAAAATATTTGTGATTCAGTTCAATGAGTCAAAACCCATATAAACTTTTAGAGTATACAATTAAAAAAAGTGAATTTTTTAAAAAGATACAATTTTGATTCTAGTTATTCTATTTAGATAGTCCTATTACTGAAGTCTATTTCTTCAATTAAATTCTTGTATATTTCTAAGTTGCATAGAAATTCCAAAATATCACATCAGAATCTCAAAAGTTCCAATTTCTTTTTCAATACTAACCCACTCGCAAGAAAATGATCAGTTGATTTTCCAATGACAACTCCAATGTATCGTTGAAGTAGAGGTAGTATTAAACGATTTATAGGAATTTATTGAAAATCCAATTTCTTATTTTCCAAGAATAAGTTTCAATTACTATCATATATTTAATAACCATCTTTGTCAGAATAGCCGTTGATATCGATTTTGAATTCATTTCAAATATTTCTTAGCTTTGTTTCTCCCTAAAAATTCAAAACAACCGAATATGAACCAGAAAAATACAAATAGAACTTTCATACTCCCGAAAAATGTTCTGGTTATTAACATTTTATGAAGACATTGCTAGACAAGTCGAAAACAATTTTGACAGGCCTCGAAAAATTTTATCTTTTATTTACTGCTGAAAGTAATTTCGTCAATGTCATTCATTTCGCATGTCTTTTAAGAAGAATTGACACAGAAACATCATGAATGCGGCTCGTGGAATGAAAATTTCTTTTTGATGAGTTTATAAACATATTTTACTTTATACTAAATCAAACTTCTTTTGACACATTTTGGGGAAAGCGTTTTGATGAAATTCTTCGAACATATCATTGGCTAATGTAAAAAGGAATTAATTCTTATGACTTATTCTCTTTTCCGGCTTCGAAATTCAGTAAGCAGCTTTTAATATAATATTTTATTGTCACATATTTTGATTTTAAATTTTCTTATTGTATAAGTTTGTTTACATAAATTGAAAGAAAAGTAACGAATTAAATAGAGTTTTTAATTTTGAAAAAAAAAACTTACTTTAATTCACTAAGCTAATATTATGCCTCAGTGGGAAACAATATTCAATTAATTCTAACTAAAAAATTGCACATGATTTTTTTTATCTTTAAAGCTTTTCTTTATCTATTTTCTTATCTTAAAGTAATTTCATATCTTTTCTCTTTCTAAAAACGTAAAATTCTGTTGTGCATATACAATAACTCTTAATTTAATGCATTAATTCTAATTATTTTTCTGTTTTTTTATCTTAAATTGGCTCATGTTACTTTATTTAAAGATTTTTTTTTCTTGTTCCCAGATCTAAAATTTACTTTTTTAAAAATTTAATTATTCCCAACACGCGCTCTAAGAAAGTTGCTGACTCTTTGTTTCTCATGTTACGAGTCAAAGAATAAAAAAGCCCTAACTCCTACACATTCTTTTAAAAGATATCTATTCCCTTTCTTAATTCAATATAAATCAAAGGAATCCATTCAGCAGGATTAGATAAAAGTTAAACAAAATAAATGCAAGTCTATTTAAATAATGCATAAACTAAACCAAAAATAATAACTTACTGATTCCATATGTTACCTTTTCAAGGAATGATATCACTTAGTAGGAAAAAAAAAAATTAGAAACCAATATTCAGTTTCCTGGAAAAATCCGATATCCTATGTCTGTGAGACCCCACTGCTAAGACGATGCTGCCCGTAAGAGATATTGTACTGTTTCTAATTATTCACAATTATGATTAATATTGGTTTCTTAGTTTAAATTTTTTAAGTCCAGATCCAACATATTAATTATATACAAATAAGCTAATGTGAATCAAGGAGATATTTAAGGAGACATGTAAATCAATGAAACATTTCAAACGTTTGAACATTGAACACATATAAAGGAAATACGAGATTAATAAGTCAAATATGTTTTAAATAAGTATGATCACTCCAACAGAACCTGAAAAATTTACTTAATATATTTTATGTCTATTCTAAGCAAGGTAATACAAGTTTTACAATTGCACTATAATTCTCTATTTTTTATCAAAAATGTCTACTTAATGACATTACTGCTCATCAAATGATTTTTAGACTCTGTAACTCCTTTCAACAACATTAAAAAACGACTCATTTCTCAACGAATGCAGCAAAACAAAAATGCCCATCAGATTTCAACGATATCCCTGTCATTAACTGGTGAGCGTTTTGAAAGAAAACTCCATTTACGAAACTGATTTGCTATTGGGGAGTTACAATCTATTGAGCTCTTTTAATAACACACTGTTTTATAGATTTGTCATTTTTATTTCTGTGACAACACACATTTTTCAATAGCTGCAAAATGCTGTAGGAAAAAAAATGGGTTGCAAAAATTAAATAAAACAAGGAATAAAGTCATATTTGTTTTATAAGTATAAAGGGTTCTTTTACAGATGCCAGCAATTCTCATCCAACCATCGATTTATCATTGTGGCTAATGAAAATAAAATTCCATTTTTTAAAATCTTTCAGCCAGCCTAAAAATAACGTCTAATGGAAACGTTTAATGGAATGGAGTTTTGTTCCAATTGCTGCCTTTTTCTTGAGTAGAATGTATTTTCAAAACAGAAACAGAGTATATAAATATTATAATTTTACCACTTGTTGCACGATTAATATACACTCTTTATAACTGTAGTATTGCTCTTTATTCCTTAGAATAATTCTCTTATGATTACAAAAGGAAATTGTGTGACAGAAAAACAAACATATTTACAAATCATTATTGCTAATATTATTTTCCCCTTCACCAAAATTAGTTTTTAATAACTCGCTTTTTCCAAAAATATTCTAAAAAATTTCATTCAATTTAGCATTTTACTTTCTGAGTAATTTTATAAACGTCAACACGTTTTTAGGAAGCCTTTAGAAATTTTTGTTTTAAATCACAATTTTCAAAAAATATGTGCCGAGCAACTACTCAGTTTTAAATTTAGATCAAAAGGAAATAACTTGATGATGCGGCAAATATATATACAGAATGAGGAAATATATTTTTTTTTCTATTGCTAAATATTAGAAAAATCTTCGTATTTTCTAAGAAATGAGGGAAATACTTTTTAAGAAAAATCTGAATATTTCTTCAATTAAAATTTTCTGCATCCCTGTACTTAATATAGGAAAGAAGCAGAGATCTAAATGGTGCAATTCTATAAAGATACTTATTGCTTACAGAGGGAGACTACTGGCATACCAGTTATTAGTTTCTTTCTCTACTCCGTATCTGATTACGAATAAGAGTACTTATGGGGAAATACGAAAAGAAGGAGACAATTGTTCTTTTGGGAATGCTTCTTGTTCTTTGATCTTTGGTGTGATATTCTCGGGAAATGCCAAAGGTATAGAAGGGTTCATTTTAATGGCTGAGTGGAAAACGCATGATTGATCATTATGGTCTTGCGAATGTCTTTTAGAGTTATTTGTTTTTCAGAAAATGTAATCAATGTTATCTTTCCACGTGAGTCTCATAATTGTTTTTTGTTCACCAATTTATCTTTTATGGAAAAGAAATAGTGCGCATTATAAGATTCGAGATTTAGCACTTCAGTTTTGAAAAAAAAATATTGTTTTTCAATAAATAGTTCCGTTAAAGGGCAAGCTATTTAATCGAATGGCTGACAGTCATAGTTGGTTTATCTTCCCAGTCTGCTTCAGTTGGCTTGTCTTTCAAAAGATTTTTTCACTTAAATTAGAAGCAATAGTATCAGAGAAAAAGACTTGTAAAAAAGTACATAATCTTATATATTTCAAATTGTAGCACATTCATTTTGAAAAGTTTTGATTTTTCAATGCAATAAATAATTTTCTTTTTGCAGCCAAGCCATTTTAATCAACCTGATTGTCCCAGTTTATTTGTCTCTCAAATTATCTATGAAAATAAATCCAACCTGACTTCACATTTGATTTATCAATCCATACATTTTTGATAAATATTTATGCACTGTTGTCAGATACTTTTACTATTAATTGAAAAAATGTAATATTCAAATTAATAAGATACATTAGAGCTTTAAATTAAATGAAAAATTTTCAGAAGTATCTTCTTGTCTTTATTACCTTTTTTTGTACAAGAAAAAGAAACTAAAAAAATATTGCAATTGTCAAATATTCAACACTGAAATTCTATTTTAATCCTTCATGAGCGTCTAAAAAACATTTCTCGAATTATATCTTTTTACCAATGCGTGAAAAGCTGAAAACTAGCGACGGATGAAATTTCGTATATAGCAAGTATTATCAAATATATAGACATGCATAACATTTTGGATCAAATCTATAATGCACAATGTCTTCCATTGACTGTGTATATAAACTCAACTTCTCAAAACTTCAACAAGTTAGAGAATGAGTTTTGCGTATGGTTTTAGATAATTTTCGAATATTTACACAAAATGTTAGATCGTCTGTGAACTACAAGACTTAGTTGCAAAATTTCGTGTGATTCTAATTACTATAATATTAATATAATCATAAAATACGTCATATTCCGAAAGAATTTGAAAAACTCTCAAAAAAACTTGTTTGCGTAGAGAATATAATCTCTACTAATAATAACTAAGAATATGCGAGTGTTGATTCTCTACAGGAATAACCATTTGATCTTGACTTCTCCAATATGACAAAGAAATATTTTTAAAGGTGCACTTCGAAATGTTTCCATATGAGAATTTAGAATTTTCGTATTTAAAAATTATGCTTTTAACATCACATTGTATAACAATTTTGTTACATTCCCTAACAATTACATTCCATTTACATAATTTGATTCAATACTCCCAAAAAAGATATGAACAAAATTAATTTTGCTCTGTGTAGTAATAAAGGAATTTATCTTTATGATAACAATTTAGTTGCTTCAATTTTTTGCTGAATTTTGACATTGGGATTTTTTTTATACAATTTTATCTGCATATTCTACCATTACAATGAAATTCATGCAAGTTTCATTGTTTCATTAAATATTTGATAGTGTGATTTTCGTTCATTCTGTAAGACAAATTAATCAAAATTCCAATTTCAAATTTCCAATCAGAAAATAAAATTACGTTACCCCCACTCCCCCCCCCAAAAAAACATAAGTTTCTAATAGATTACCTAGTATTTAAAATTTTATTGACTCATTGAAAATTTGAAATTTGATTAATGAATTACAATTTATTGGTACAAAAATACGTTACTGAGGGAATCATGAATAAAATATTTCACTGAAATTAAAAATAGCTAATATTTTCACTGAAACAGCTGGTCACTAAAAGCTGCTAGATATATCATATACAAATAACGATGTAACACATTTAAAAAAAAATCACATCCAAGACTTTATAATATGTTTACCTGGTCATTTATAGTATATATATATATATATATATATATATATATATATAAATGATGGAAATTTAAAAAAATGAATAAATAAATAGCAGTTAAAATTAATGCTATTTTGTGTAAGGAACTTTATTTCTAAACCAAACTCTCCATATTTAACAATTTAAGAAGTCTTTTAGCAAAGATACTGATATTAAAATTTTAATTTAAGCATTTCTACATTTAGATTAATCGATTGATTCAGGTTAATTTGTCCAGATTTAAATCGCGTATAGAAATAACATGAGGATTAGTTTTGCACGAACTGTAATTTTGAATCGTGGTCAGATGACCTTTGCTTGGTCTAAAATAAATAAATTTAGTAAAAAAATTTTTAAATCGCACTTTTAACTAGTGTAACTAGTAATCAATAACTACTATCTTTATTTTAATTATTTTCGACCTTTCAGTTTTGATATTATTATTTATTTTTATGAATGGTATCTCAACACAATGTTTCTGAAATGCACTAAGAAATGGTGCCACATATATGAACTCAAAATTTAATTGTATTAATCAGAGAATTGATGAAGTAAATGAAAAATCGATTCAATATTTCTTTGTTTATAAAAATGAGGAACAATATGTGTGAGCCAACTTTTTTTAATAAAAAAATTGTTACTCTACATTCGGGAAAATAAATTTTAATATTTCTCATCTGAATTTATTTTATTAAAGCATGTCATTTACCCTACACAGGATTTCATCTTTGCACGAATTTAAAATGTCAAATTAGTATCAGAGAATTGATCAAACAGATTTACGCATACAGGAAGACATCCACTTAATAAGCACGCGGAATTACTGCCATCAACGTTTATTTCAATTTTAATTTGCTTCCCATTATGGAGCTTTCACGAAGTCTGAATGACTTCTCAGTTGAAAGCTTAAAACTACTTAAGTTTTCGAGCTGAAAAGAACACAAGTATACTAGTAAAGACATATCAAAAGCTGCTTCGATATGCACGAGACAACGCGGAAAGAGCTTTTCCAATCGATTGCGGGCCGGGGATTAAGGGCTACTGATCGCACATTCTGGTAAGTCAATGCTCAAGTGAAAGGCAAACAACTCTAAGAGGATTATTTTTGCATCGCCGGAGCTGCAACTGATGTCTTTAGCCCGCATTGCTTCGAGAAGGTAAATTAAACGTGGAGGTAGTTCTCAAATTTGGGTACTTCCTTAAGTAGCAAGTTATCAAATAAGGATTAAACTAGTTAGTGGCTCAGTGTACGTGTTTCGCTAATATGCCCATATTGTGAAGTCACTCGCCAGTTAACAAAGAAAATGTCCTCCAGATCTCATTTAGTTCTTGAGTAAGTACAGTCTCTCAGATCAAATTAGCGATGTTTAAGGAATAAGGCAGGGACTTCAATGCCTTAGAATGTTGAGTATCAGGAATTAAGTATTCTTTGAAGGAAGAAAATTTGGTATTCTTGGATTTGTTAGAGAAATTCAAATGAATTGAAAGAATGTTTTTTATGGTGGAAGTCAAATTTCAGTATATTGTTCCAAGTGAATGGATAAATTTTGCGATATAAAGATATCAGAAGAAATGTTTAACTCGTAACTGGAGATATTAATTTCCTTACGCGGCCAGAGACATGAAGTCAAAATGACTCCATTGTTACTTTTTTTAATTTTGTCTTTTATGAAAAACATTGGAATTCATTTTGGAAACTCAATACATTCTTGAAATCATGCAGTTATTAAAAATATTAATATTAAAAATTTTAAATTTTATAATATTAAATTTTGGAAAGGTCCTAATAAGAAGATCCTAAACAATTTTTAATGAGTATTTACTTAATTTAGATATTACGGAATCGCACAAATGTTAATAACTGTTAGAATTTAACAAACAAAAATGAAGAATAAAATATTTTAAAATATTATTTTAAGAATATTTCTTTATTCTTTTTGCATTATTCAAATTATAACCTGTTTCAGAGACATAGAGTCAATGACTCCATAAATAACAACAAAAACTAACTGTTAGAATTTAACAAACAAACATGAAGAATACAATATTTTAAAATATTATTTAAAGAATATTTCTTGATTCTTTTTGCATTATTCAAATTACAAGCAGTTTCAGAGACATGGAGTCAATGACTCCATAAATAACAGCAAAAACAGTGAAAAAGAATAACTCGGTTATACGCATGTGTTCCTACTTAGATCCATACTGTTTTATATACAGTATACTTAGACTATATACTTTGCAATATACTGCTGATAGAACAATTTGTAGGTACTGAGGAGATGAATGTATTCAAAGATAAAATACCACGTAATAACTAGAGCTAATGAACAACGCGGAGTATCAAGTTACGAATTAAGTAGTTGGATAGGGAAAAAAGTATATATATTTATTTTTATATGAAAATCCCTACTAATCTAACATAGCAGATTATAAGAGGAATTAAATTTTTTTAAAGACGCATAAAAATATATAAATTACATCTACTTGCATACATTTTAACATAGACATGTATTAATTAACATCATGTGTTATTAATAAACACATGAATAAGTATGAAAAAAAGTGTGCATAATGCCCACAACTACAAAATTTAATTTTTTTGGTAAATATTTCATATTACCATGATAAACATTTTATAATAAGGCATTGGAAATGAACATATTGTTATACATGAACACAAAATTTTAATTTCAAGAGTTAATGGTCAATGGTACTATTGGTACATGCCACTTGAACTTGGATAATCGATTAATTTGAACTAAATTTTATTTTCATTGTTGTCGGTCAGATGGGAAATAGCTGAGTCGCTGAGAGGAGTAGACGATCTTAATGAGGGATGAATTTCATCACTTTGGTCATTTTCTGTTTTGAAAGCGAATCAAAATCCACTCTTTTCAGTTATTTTTTTAAGTGGTCTATCTTTGATTTTCTCATACGCTGACATATATTGTGCTGCATTTGTTAGTGCAATCTTGTGTATATTCCTACTACATTACGCTGTTACTGACGAATTCAAATCTATGAAAATAGACTGGGGAATGTTCATGTTCGGAGGAAAAAAAATATATGTTTATTTTATCCAAGCGAGATAATATTTAGAAGTTCAACTTATATTAACATCCCGTTTTAAGTGAATACTAGGGCTGTTTTGGATGGACCTCATTATTTTGAATCACGTCAGATGACGAGCACGATACTTGAACTGGCACCTCCCGTCTCCAAACTTCCACACCACACCAGCGGGAGGCCAATTCGCCCCGACGGATTTAACGTACACCAGACCAGCTTACATGAGAGTTCTTCGGTAGAATCGGATCTCGAACCTGAAACTCTCGATTTCTGAAGACGAGATATTACCATCAGATCACTTCGATATCTATACTTAAAAAGGGACTCCATGTTTATAAATTACATGTTTAAAGTGCCAAGTAATAATGTTGCATCTACGAAAATGTGCAAAATAATGACAGCAGTAAGAATTTCAAACAAATCCGAATCTTAATACAAATGGAAGTCATTGTGGCTTTGTACATTGTGGCATTTTCCACATCTTTTCCTAAACAATTTAGCCAAATTCAACTAAGTTTTGCCCCTCTCTATATTAATCAGAAAATTTTAAAAATCAGTCTTTTTTTTATACTTTGCACTTTTTTATCAATGTTTTTTGTTCAGTTTCTTTCTTTTGATGTTTCTTCAACAGGAAAAAAAACAACATTCAGTTATACAGCCACAAGCAGATTTCTTTACAGTTATTTGTTAGCCATCATATTAATTAATGCTAGAGGCCATTTTAAATATCTAACGACAAATATAAACATTTTCTTTATAGGCTTTTGATAATTTTCAAAATAGTTAATGTTATTTCTGATTAAAAATGTTTTGATAATGATGTATTTGACTGCAATCTCTACAGCGTCCTTTTCAAAGCGTAAAAATCAGTAATGAAATAAAAACTTGTGCATAAAGAAATTAAGTGTAAGTTAGATTTTCATGACGCCTTTTTAAGAAATTTTGATTTATTATTTATAAAAGAAAACATTGTTAAATCAGTAGTTGAATAAGAAGTTAATATTTAAGTATTGTATATCAGGCAAATGCATGCATGCCTTATTTATGGAGAGAGAAATTAAACCATAAAATTGGAAAATAAAATATTAGGCAATAATGCCAATGTTTAAAAAAACGCTTAATGTCAACTATTTCATTTGAGGAGAGATACAAAACTTCCTGATTGCATGGAAATTTCTATTTGCATACGAAGAATTTAAATAATCAATTTGAAAGGTTTTATTTTTGCGTTTCTTGAAATAATTGAGTGAGGAATAATTGTCAATTTTGCACATACAATTTTTTCAAGACTTTTGAATTTAATCTGAAATAAAGTAAATTTTTCTTTCCTGCATTTATAAATCTGATGCGTATGAATTTCGATGCAAAATATGAATAGTTTAATATAAGTAAAAAAGTTTCATAAAGATAGATTAATTAATTTTTTTCATTCTACAAATTATATGCGTGATGAAATTAAAGATGAAGAGTTCATTTCAGTTTAATCATATCAAACTGTTTAAGAGAAAGAAAGCAAATCTATCATTTTAATACGCTTCACTAACAGAGAAATTGATTAGACAGGGGTGATTTCCCTATTTGAAATTTATCATTGTAATAGAATTATTCAAATAAATATTGAATGATTACTTTTTCTAAACTATTCTAAAAGATATTGAAAATAATTTAAAATGAGGTAAAATGACAGAAATGAACAAATCATTATGCGACTAAACAAAGAAATCAAACATTACATGATTGAATATAATTTAGTATCAACGATCAAGACAAGTAAATGAGCTATATTTTAATATATACAATTTTGTAAAATGTCATAAAATTTACTAACCATTTTATTGTCCAAAGTACGACAGACTCTACTTTGGACAGTAAAATAATTGATTAAATAGGAAAAAAAAATCTATAAAATTAATATTTCATTACTTACGCAAATTTGCTTTAGAAAAAAAAAGCTTTAAACAAAGATAAAAGTCAAAGGAAATCTTAATCTAATATAATAAACGATTTATATCTTTGAACAGAATTTTTTCCATCAAATATTAATAAAAAATTTGTGTATAATAACGTTATATGAGCTGTTATATAACATCAATAAAATATCAAAACTTTAATAAAATATGAAAAAAAAATACATTAAACCTTTACTTCACTATTTTAAAAAGACAACAAATCAAACGGATGAGGATAAATATAGTTCTTTTTCAGTTTGTGTTATTGTTTGAAATATATAAATAGTTTATGAGATTATTTTATGTGATTCCTATAAATATTTCAAGAGAGAACGTACAGATACTTGCAAATAATATTTTTGCAGATAATTTCCAAAATATACTCAAAATTAACAGATTTATTGTAGTGGGTGTATGGAGAAACGGCCCAACACGGTCATTAGCATAGAATGCCACTTTATTCAACACAAAAACGAGATCACACGGACTACTGAACTCGGTCGAAACGTATTCAAAATCAAGGCGTAAACAACAGCATATCAACAGTAATAAATCAATCAACATTAAACAATATAATAACACAAAATGTTCAGAGAAAACTCAATTACTTCAGTTACTTCTGGCTATAAGACTCGTCAATTTACTCAATATACTTTTATAAAACTTTCATATTTTTTCGCTCATTGCATGTACAAACAGAAATGGTCAAAAGTACAATTGACGAAAAGTACAACACTTTCCCCTATGTGCAATTCATATTTTCTAATAAAATAGTTAACACTGAATATTTGAGTACAATCTGTAGGACTGAAAGCTTAGATTATTCTTATCTAATAAAATGGAAAACAGTCTTTTATTTCTAAATTTTCCCCCATGAATTATCATGCGGTAGCAGCTAATGATAGAGACATATATGGTTACAATACAAGCGTTATGTCCATTTTTTCCATTTCATTTTCTATTTTTTCTCTTGTGGCTTCATAGCAATATGAGGTAGACATTTTCTAGTATTGTATTCCATATTTATGGGGGAAAAGTATATAGTATAAAAATAGTTGACAAAAAAAAAACCGAAATCACCTTCCGTATACGCACAATGACTGATGACACCTATAGAGCTTTACGACTCACATCAAAAGGGCGATTTTTATAAACCGTATCAATGTATTTTGAAACGTGTCAGCTTAGTTTGTGGTGTTTCGCATAGATCAGAAGCAATAGTTGTATAAAAAGGAGAAATGAAAGCCTTATTTTGTAATATAAAATGCGCAATGTTCGCCTTATAGCAGTGCAGACATGAAATGTATGGCACACAGGACAAGAATCTCTGCTACGTCAAGATCAAATTAATTCCGAAAATTCAATATACAAATTTAAGAAACGGTTTCCTATAACAGAATGGTTTCCTGTATTGGTAACCTTTTTATTGTGATTGACTTGCGACTTTTAAAAGTTATAATGTTTATGAACTTTAATGTCTGATAATCTATGACTTCCCGATTCTATAAAGCTCAGGGCGATTAATTATAAAGTAAAGATTAAAAAATTTTTAACTAATCAAAATAAAATATACAGAGGGACCATAATTAAAGTGACAGTGCTCACAGTGTTCTTTAGCGCGATTTATTTGCGAGAATGACGCCACATTTTTTAGGAAGATTAAACAAGACGGGGGACAAAGGATTCCGTGAAAAAAAAATTAATTCCAAAAGTTACCGCTAGGGGAATATGTGGCGCTGAGTAATAGAAAATAGAGTGTTAACAAATGCAAATCAATACGGAAATAAAATTACCTTTTATTTTGGACATTTGCTGATTTAGTTCAAGTGCAATATGGCAACACTTTTAAAAAAGCTAAAAATTTACAGAAACACCGATAATGTCTCTTTATCTGCAATTTCACTTACTGGGTAACAGAGAACGCTGAGCAGAAGAAGTTTTTTATTTAAATTTCACGTTACAACCATTGGCACAGTGCCAGCTGCTTGCGCCTTAAAAGTTATTTTTCGAAACAATCGGATTGAAAGTTTATGTGCAAAGTCTCCTTCTTTAGTCGTTTGCGTTGGTGTTCAAATTCTTTTATTTCAACCAGTGCAACACGTCAGCCGCTCTTCATGCTTTTAGAAAGCACAAAAAAATACGTAAAGGTAAAGGCCTTTTGTCAGTTAATGGACTAAAAGCAATGGTTGCGAAGTTTGAGAAAACAGGTTCTCTGAAGGTTCAGTCAGGCAGAGGACGAAAACCTGTACCACAGGATACAATCGAAGCAGTTGCCACGGCGATTGTCGACAGAGGACAAGACAATATTGCTGCCACTTCTAGCACTCGTGGAGTAGCTCGGAATATGGATATGCCTTACAGTGCGGTATGGCAAATCTTACGGAAGATTATCCACTTCTATCCGTACAAGATCAGCCGTGTACAAGAGTTACGTCACACCGACCACGATAAGCGATTGACTTTTGCTCTCACTTTTCTTGCCAGAATGGAGATGGATGATGCTTGGCCGGGGAAAATCTTATGGGGAGACGAGGCCCACTTTTACTTGAATGGAACTGTGAATACCCAGAACTGCCGAATTTGGGATGACACATCATCACATGCAGTCACAGCAATTCCCTTACATTCACCAAAGGTAACTGTTTGGTGTGGATTCACAGCAGAATTTATCATAGGTCCATTCTTCCATGAGAACATTACCCCGACAGGACCGGTAACCTGTTCTGTTACCGGAGAGAAATATCGCCACATGTTGAACAGCTTTGTCATTCCGGCACTTCAGCAAAAACAATGCCTGGGGAAAATCATTTTCAAGCAAGATGGAGCCCCTTCACACGTTGCTTTACAGGTACAACAGTTGCTACGACAGAAATTCACAAGAGAAAGAATCAATAGCCACTGCTTTCCAACTGCATGGCCACCTTGGTCCCTTGATCTTACCGCATGCGACTTCTGGCTATGGGGTTATCTTAAGTCCAAGGTCTATCAAGGAGTTTTCCAGGACCTAGCTAAGTTCAAGGATAACATATCACAGACTGTACGGGAGATTCCTGCAGACATGTTACTTTCTGCTGTTGTGAACACTGTGCACAGAATGCAATATGTGGTCCACAAACACGGCAGCCACATTGAACATGATTTGAATGTGCAAAATAAAAGGTAATTTTATTTTCGTATTGATTTGCATTTGTTAACACTCTATTTTCTATTACACAGCGCCACATATTCCCCTAGAGGTGACTTTTGGAACTAATTTTGTTTTTTGTGGAATCCTTCGCCTCCCGTCTTGTTTAATCTTCCTACAAAATGTGGCGTCATTCTCGCAAATAGATCGCGCTACAGAACACTGTGAGCACTGTCACTTTAATTATGGCCACCCAGTATTTTAATGTACTAATTAACGCGTATTATTTAAGTTTTTCTTAAATTTCTTGATATATATAGCTAATATAGAATCAAGATAATTTTTTAAATTTATAATCTCTTGGTAGTCCAGGATTAACGAGGTAGTTCAGGAAGGAGTGCAAGAGCAATTTTCTCATCAAATTGTGATAAAAAAAAGTGGTTAAAATATCTGAAATAAGATATTATCGACAAATAATAGTGTGATAAGAATCTAAATTAAAATACTTATATTAAATGGTATTTAAAGACGTTATTTATTTTGAAAACTGGAACACAGCTCATTAAGTAAAAGCTAAAAAAGTCGGTAGATTAAAAACAGTATTAAAATCTAAATATAGCCATAAAAGCTAATGATTATTAAGGACTGAAAATTATATTCATGGGTGATACTCTTCCACTACGTTTAATATAATTATGGATGAAGAATTTTAAAAAAGGAATTATAAAAACTTGTGCATCATATGGAACTATGTTTGAGACTAAATACAACACTATAAGTTGGACATTCAGATGTCCTCTCTTCAAAAAGTAAATATTTGGGAGTATAAAGCTTTGTTCTACTCAGAGACGGATTAATTTAACGTTAGTTTCTCGTATAGGCAAATTAGGTCACAGACCAATGGAAGATTAATTTCATAAAATTTTTATTAACTTGACAGCAAGTTTCTTACCCTAGTTGATAAACAAATTTAGCAAATGATATCTTGGTATCGCAGTACATAAGAGGTCACTGTAGAAACAAAAACGCTTTTTTAGCAGATTTGTCCGGCGGTTCAATTCCTCAATACTCTGACTTGATGGAACCCAACAAAATAGTACGCCTCGGTGGCCTCGTCTCTGCTTCGGAACTACAGGATTTCAGGTTCGAGACCCGAATCCACAGAAGAACAGTCTTGCAAGCTGGTTTGGTGCACGTTAAATCCATCGGAGCCAAATGTTATTTCGATGATGTGGTATGAAAATTTGGAAATTAGGTGCCAACTGAGGTGTCGTCCTCGTCATCTAACCATGGATCAAAATTACGAGGCTCACTCCAGAATAGCCCTAGTGTTGCTTTAAAACGGGACGTTTAAAGATACTTGACGGATATGTAAACTAAGGCAACAAAATAGTTTGAAGAAACTCTTAATCTGAAAAATACGTATAAGAAGAAGATTTCAGTATAAATTGCATGTATTTGACTGTGAAAATTAAGGATTGTTTATAATACCTCACTCTATCAGTATGATGTGCAGATCTTGAGCTGAGCATCATGCGTAATAGCAAACTTAAAATATAACTAATACTTCAACATCTACACACGGACAAACGGTTGGATTCATCCTAACTTAAGATTTTCTTATCGTTTTTTATATTGGTTCTTGCTCTTGAAATTGATTTCTTATATCTTTAACATTTCGCAATGATTCAGTATTCGATGAATTTTTAAATATGGATCTAGAAATTGAAATAAGAAATCGAAAAATAATTTTTAGAGAATTTCTTCATGTTAAATAAAACATACTTGGCTAAAAATATTTTATAAAGAGAATACTGAATTATAATCACGGAAAACAAAACATGCACAAATTATGAACTTCATGTAGGACATATATAAAAAAATAGATATGAAAAGTCGTTGAATTAAATACATTTATTATGTGCCTTCAAAAAATCTTTTATAATATTTCATAATACTTCTTTTGTATGATATTAATATTTAGAACTTACATAAATTAATGATAACGATATTAATGAAAAACCGATATCACAAAATTAGATTTCATCACAACTGAATTCATAATATAATATATTGGAATCAGGAAAATCTGTAATGTAATTTACTATAATAGATTAGTTAAATTTATTTCCAAAAAAAAGGATATATGTGTGAAAAGCGATAATAAATAACTTCCTGCATTCAGAGAACAAATTTCAATGACAATAGAGGGATTTGCACATCAATTGTGCTGTAAATTGATGCACCAAGTTTTAATTTCTTATAATAAAAAAAGGTACTGGTGATATTACCAAAGCTAACAATAGGGATCCGTTACGGTATTCCATTAGAGTTGTAACTAAATTTAAAAAACTATACAAAGTGCAAACTTTGTAATAATGGATGACTTCGTTAATGTTCTAGTGCTGAAAAAATAAAAAAGTTGGAGTGGTTCTTATTGTTTTTGTGATATAAGATTGAAGCATCAATAAATTTAATAAAGCTTTAGAATTTATTCAATGACAATAGATACAAAACATCATTCCAAAGAACTCAGATCCTCGATGTCTCTTTGACGGATTCAGTTCTTCCTATACTCACATGTTTATTCCTTATTCTTATTTATATATCTCCCACAAATATTATAGTGTTAAATTAATTTTTGCGTTATATCAAATTTTTTAATTGTATTTTTAATGATGTTAGCTGAATAATTCATAGATTTTGAAATTAAAAAAAATTGACAATTCTTTAAAATTATAAATTTTATTACAGCAATGAAATTTCAACCATTTCATCATATATTTAATTTTTTGATTTTTTTTCCATTTTTAAAATCTAAGGCAGAATGATTCTGCTTGTTTTTTGGTTTGTTTACATGAAGAACCAGAAAGTGAAATTGCATTGTCATAAAAGACAATGTGAAAGACCTAGATAATTAAGTATGCAATGCCACTATAATGTGATGGGATTCTACTCCATCTGAAACGCCCATGTTCTCATACGCAATAAATATAATAAATGTAATAATGCTTAATAAAATTTAATTTTAATGTCTTTAATCATTTTATGTTTACTAAGGTTTTATGAAAGGAATCACTAACATCAATTTATGCATAATAAAATTTTAATGTTAGGAAATGGATCATTATAACCTGCAATTTCGAGCCACTTTTGCAAAATTATTTAATGCAAAAGTTAGAAACTATATAACGGTTGAAACAATATTTTAAAAGATTAGTTAACTCAATAACTGTGAGAAGAATCATCTTAAATTATTCATTCGAAACAATCTGCATTTACATCAAGCGTATCTGAAATAATACATTTTAAATTCAAGACCGGTATATATTTCCTGATTTAATGTTACGACTTGAGAGGGGCAAACAGACTGTTAGGGACGGTCAAAGAGTATCGAATAGAAATTAAATGATAAGGAAAATACAACTTTTAAGTCTGCATTACAGTTACTAAGTTCCTTAGGAGCGGGGGGAGGGCGGTATAAATGGATGAGAAATAGCCGGATGAGACAGCGGATTTCCGACTACTGAAGGATAAAATTATGGCGATGTAGTTCTATTATCCGCTATGAGGTTACAAGTCAAATTTTCTACTGAATTATTGGTGTTCAAACTGGTGATATCTGTTTCGTAACTGACGTTAATTAGTGTCCGTATTACTATTATTCGTTGCAGATCGCTGTTCGAATATAACAGTTTTGAACAAAGGTAAGAAGATTTTATTCAGCTTATTATCCTAATTAATTCATTATGCAGAGACATGAATCCCAATACATTTCAGCAATATCGGTACAGCAAGTTCTTTGGAGAACCCTAAATTCATGCACGTACGTTTAGTAGAACTAAAACTGTACATCACTAATCCAGTGCATGTAACCATGAGACCATGTTGGAATTGCAAGTGCTAATGAAACAAATGAATAACGGATAAAAAACAAACAAATTCAAAAAGCATAAAAATGGTATATCCTAGCTAAGCGGAACCACAACTTCCTATAGTTAATCTATTAAGAAAAAAAAATAACCATGACCCTCAAAATTCAATTTATAGGATTAAATAAAATACAGAATACAAAATAAATGTTGATATTAAATAACTGAAAACCATAGAAAATTGAATGCATTTGTACTTGCATCTATGTTCTGAGTATATACAGAAAAATATTAATAGAAAATATTCTTTGCAGAATTCCTTGGAAGAATTATCTTCCGATTACATAACAATGATCTTTAGAGTGCAATTCAAAGGAATAATCGTAAAGAAACATGCAAAATAAATACCAATATCAATTACATACAGTATGCAAGGAAATATTGAAGCTGAATGTCCCATCTCAAATCGAAAATTATTTATTCTTTTTTAAGTAAATTACTGGAAAAATGTTTTGAAATCATCTGATATTTTGATTAGCATTTCTTGAAAAGGACAACAGATGAAGGAATGGCAGCCGAAATGAAGCGCGGTGAGAAGCAATTAATCACCATTCCCCTTGCGAAGATTAAAACAAAACATTCAATTTTCCTGCATGTGAAGAAAGTGAACACGTTGAAAGGCAGATGGCGCTTCTGAAAGGAAAAGACACTATTGTCTGTCAAAGCGAAATTCTTTAGCGTTGTTCAATATGAAAGAGAAGTTATGATAGCAAATGTTTTTTAAGCAGAATTTGGCATGACTTAAAATATTGGCTACTTGATTGTTGGTATTCTACGAATTAATTTTTTCTATATAAATTGCGTCATGAATTTAACATTCTTACATGCCTTACAAGATATTTAATTAATGTGCATATTTATTAAATAAAATACTTTGCCTCTTTTAATTAGGTAGGGTCTGACAACTAATTAAAAAATGCTTAGACTTGAATATCAACTGAAAAATGTGTATTTAATCGAAAATTTGTTCATACGTGTTCAATTCTTTTTGATACTTCTTGCAATTATTCGAAAAAAGTTAAAGAACGTTAAAATACAATATTCATTTCAGAATATTGTAATTATCACTTTTCATTGATTTTACTCCGTAAAGGGATGATGAACAGTAAGTAAGAACATTTTTGCGTTCAGGATAACTTTCAATCATTGTTGTCAGTTATTGTTATCAGTTATTGTCAGGAATATCTTAATACTGTTCTTTTCTGGTTTTGATTCTGACTTTAGTTTTGAATTGTACTTTTTAGTTTTAATTCCAGAATGTATAATGTTTATTATATATTGATGAATAAAAAAATAATATCCCCTTATTTATATGTCATCATCAAGCGTCTCGTTTGTTAAAATTAAAAAAAAAGCATTATTCCTAGATAAACCAATAAGGTAAACAAGAAATTTTTATCTCCTAAAATTCTTAATGCCTTAAGGTATTAATACATAAAGGTATATCAAATAAAATTACGTGGTGCATTCTTTTATTAATTTTAAATAGAAAAACATCAATGAAATTAAATATACCAATTTTATTACCAAAGTGTTTTTTGTAAAATATACGCTGGAATGATTTCCCTTGAGTGGTTTAGTTCTGATCTAATTCATTTCATTTTATTCTATGAAATTGAAATAGGAACAAATTTCAGAAAAGAATATATTCTGTTAGATAACAATTGATTTAATTATATGTAGGAAATAGTTGTTTTTAATTTAATTTCAATTTCTAAATTGTTGCATCATATTATTAGATCTCTGAATAATCCAAAAGATTTCTTAATCTTGGAGCAATTTATTTCCCCAGCATATCTTATTTCCTAGGGTAATTTATTTCTTGAGGCTATTGAAGCCCAGTTTGAAGGAAAACGGAATCCTCATATGATGGCAAATTTCTGTTAGATTGTACAAAGTGACTGAAAGAAATTCATTCAAAAAATATCGAACAAAAGGAGCTTTTGAAGAGAAACAAAATCAGTATATTTTGTATTTGTTTTATTCCATTTATTTTGCGATTTTAATAAAACTGCTGTAGCTTTGCGATACTTTTTTTTCAATCAAATTATATTACATAGTTTATTAAGATTTTTTAAATTCACCTTTATACACAAATCCTAATTTAATGTGTTAAACAATATTTTTTATTAAATCCTACAAAAAGGGATTGATTCATGGATATAAATTAATATCATATTTTTTCATCACACGAAATTTACATAAAATTAATTAAAAAAATATTTAGAATCAAATTACGTGTAAGCCTGTACAACATTTAAATTAAAGAATTAAAAACATAAAAACTGCGTTTGAGATATTATATATTAATGTATTTCTGTAAATCCAAATATATAAATAAAGATGACCTTCGTAAATTTTCCAATGGGATATATAGAGATACATATAAATTATTTATTTTTAATTTATCATATTTAGATCTCTTTAGATACGTAAACAGAATAATTATTAATTCTATTAAATTTTGTTTAAAAAAAACAAATCATTGAAAATTTGTGCAGATTTAAAAGTACAAAATACACTGGTGTGCAAAACTTAAGCAACAGGTATGTTTTTTGCCATAACTTCACGAGAAGTCAACTGAGAGACATGAAATTCAGAAATGAGATATAGCATTTTGTTCTGAAAGAATGACGAAAGCATAGTTGCGCAGAAATGAATACAATGCATACAGTATGGAATCAAACAAAAAAAGGCTTTTTTGAACTCATAGTATCGTTACACATGATTGTCTGTCCAAGAGGAAGAACAGCAAGCAGATGTTCCTTAGTATGGGATATGCCCTCCCCTTACTGCAATGGTTGCTTCGCACCGTCTCCCCATACTCAGCACCAGATTGTCCAACAGTTCTTGAGGTAAGAGTGCCCATTCCTCAATCAGCATCTGTTTAAGTTGTCGGGTGTTCCCAGGAGAGACCGTTTCTGTGGTCCTGGAGTTGTCGTCTGGGGAGGCATTATGATGAACAGGCGGACTGAGCTCCACGTTTTCGACAGAGGTTCGGTAACTGGAGATCGCTATTGTCAGGAGGTGATCCTTCCCCATGTGCGTCTGTTCCGAGGTGCCATTGGATCAGACTTCGTTTTTATGGATGACAATGCACGGTCACACAGGACTCATGCTGTTGAGGAGCTCCTGGAAAGTGAAGATATCACTTGAATGGATTGGCCGGTGTGCTCCCCTGATTTAAATCCGATAGAACATGAGTGGGATGCTTTGGGGAGACGCCTTACGGCACAATTACATCCTCCTGGGAACACCCGACAACTTAAACAGATGCTGATTGAGGAATGGTCACTCTTACCTCAAGAACTGTTGGACAATCTGGTGCTGAGTATGGAGAGACGGTGCGAAGCAACCATTGCAATAAGGGGAGGGCATATCCCCTACTAAGGAACATCTGCTTGCTGTTCTTCCTCTTGGACAGACAAATGTGTAACGATACTAGGAGTTCAATAGAGCTTTTTTTTTGTTTGATTCCATACTGTATGCATTGTATTCATTTCTGCTCAACTATGCTTTCGTCATTCTTTCAGAACAAAATGGTGTATCTCATTTCTGAATTTCATGTCTCTCAGATGATTTCTCGTGAAGTTATGGCAAAAAACATACCCGTTGCTTAAGTTTTGCACACCAGTGTAGCTTAAAGTTCAAGACATAAGCCATATTTTAGGCGAAATGATTTAGAAAATATTAGCAAAACTTTGAGGGATAATTTATTTAAAAATCTATAGCCTTTAACAGAATTATTTATTTTCCATGACATTTTTTTTCTCAGCAAGTAATTTCATAACATCACTGGCTATTAAAATGTGCATATTATATTATAATCTAATATGTTATAGGAAAAAAATCGATATTCGAATTTTTTGTCGATCATATTAAATATTCAATAGTTAAACAAGAACTAAAAGAGAATGTTCAAGAGGAATTGAACAAATTTCAGAATCTATTCTTTGAAAAATAAAAGCAATTGAAACGTTTGAAATATTGCGGGAAAAAAAAGAAAGAAAGAAGAAAAAACAAAGCAATAAAATTTTTGTTTAATAAATGTAAATAAAAATCACATTTTTCTTCGATAGGGAATGTGTTTAAAAATAAAGGATGCCTATAATTAAAATTTCCCTTGTCATAGCTTTGAAAAATGTCCATTCAACCATTTCGAAATTTATTCAACCAACAGTAAATAAATGTTCTTTTAATTAATTAGTTCCAAACTTCTACCTAATTAAAATGAACGAAATTCTACATTCATCTATTTTATGTATAATCACTATATTAATCAATTATGAGAAAATATTTATTTCACAGAAAAAAGGCTTATTGGAATGATATAAGTTAAAAAGTAACATGCAATCAACATGAAAACGACGATATACTCCTACATATTTTGAAGAAAAGAAATCGTATTTCACGAATCGTATTCACGAAAAGTCACATTACAACGATTGTTGTTCTCTTGTTACATTTTCTGGAGTGTATGTATGTATGTATATATGTAACAGATGCATCAGTCTATATAGCGATCTAAAAGCAAAGTGGTCGAAATTTTTCCCTTCAGTGATGTTATTCTATGAGATTTTGATAGGTATTTCTTTTTTATATGTCAGATTGGGTTAAGAAAACTCAGGTATCTTTGAAAAGTATGTGTGAATGCTTGGGATTTTTAAACCTTTGTTCCCTGTATGGGAACTACAGAATCAGACGTTTCAATATGGGCGTGTAAGAATTAATTAAATTATAAAAAAGAAGAAATTGGATCAGGAAATGAGAAAATATTTTAGAATGAAGTCAACGTAAGCTAATTTAAGATAAAAATTAGGAAATTAATTATGATTTAAATTAAGAAACATATATATCTTTATTTATTTTAAGAGAATCTTCTTTAGACAAGAATCATTTCTAGATATTCTTTTCGCATAGAAGAAATTCTATTAGTTTAAAGCAATGAAGAAGGATTATGAAGTGAGTTAACCTTCCCTATTTAGTTGGAGATTATCAGTTTTGCTCCTTTTTGGACTTTTCGATTAAGGTTATAAATCTAGTGATCACACTCAGAAAGGAAATTAAGTAGAAATGGAAGGGCTAGTAGAACATTTAGAATTCGAGTACAGCCTAAGCAGACTTTAGGGGAAGTGTTATATCATATAATTTATTTCTGGTGGAAACTGGACATTAAAAGGCGTTTTATTGTTACTGTTATATGGGTGTATTATTTATATAATTTCAAGGAATACTCAATATTAGTAGATGCATGACTATATGCATTTATTCATTTACATTGATACTATTAAAGGCAAACATAAATATCATATATGAATGTCTAAATTCAGATGACATTTTTAAAAGGTATGCAGTTGTATTTTATATGGTTCATCCTGTCTTATAATAACTTTTCTATAATGATTTTCTAACATTAAAAAAGATAAATAACTATAAAAATTAATTTCGCACAATCAATAACTTTACAAAACATGTATAAGCTTTGAAACTATTTCATATTTTAGATACTGCTAATTTTTAAATATTTGTATTTTTATTAAATATATTAAGTTTAGTAATGTGCCTTGGGCATCTGTTTCGACAAAAGATTTTTTTTTTTGTAAATTCAAAGCTATATCATTTTTTTAACATATTTATTGAAATTTTTATTATATCATCAGCAGCAGGGAAATCATTTGAAGTTGTATTTTCCTTATCATTTAATTTCTATTCAACACTCTCAGGCAGTCCTTAACAATCTCTATTGCCCCTTCAAAGCGTGACTTTAAATCAGAAAATTTATTAATTATCTTTGAAACTTTTTGAATGCACCACATACTCTCATCATACCTGCTTATCATTCATTTGATATGGTGTATTAGTACGAAAAAAATGTGCTTTGGAAATATAACATTAAATCTTTTGCAAAGTTTTGATTCAGCTATATGTAAACCTACTTCATTTGCCATCCCTAAAATATGCAAATTACATTAAGATACTGTTAAGAAGTCATTTCTTCATCATTTTTCCCGTTCTTTATAAGTAAATAATCTGATATTTCCAACTTTTATCAGCAAATGATCAGAAATTAATATTTTAATTTTTAATATGGAAAAATCAAGATATTAAAAATAAATTTAATATTGAGCTCTATGGCATTATGTTACCACATGGTATCTTTTTTGCTAAGTGTTTATTTAAAAAAGCACAAATGATTCAAAATCAAAAATTTTAAGCAGGTGTGCTTATTTAGAATATTGATAAAATTCGATCTTATACATTGAAGAATAAGGATAATTAATATCCAAGCCATGACAGTTTTTTTTTGTAATATTGTGTTTTGGAGAAAATATTTAGACACAAATCACATACAGATTACTTATGAATATTTTTCAATCTTACCTACATATGAATTGGTTAGTCAAAGAAAATAAAAAAAAATCACCAATACACTTAGCTTAACATGTTATTCGAATTATTTAACACTAGAATTGTATTATTGTTATTGGATGTGAGCTGAAAGATTAGTATTCGGATAATGTCACATTGCTATCTCACAAAATTTTTAGGCACCAGTAGGTTATCAGCCCATGGGAACAATGCAAGTACCACAAAAATTTACTTGATGGCGCTATATGACAATATCAGCATGAGAGGAAATAGAAAAAGGCTCTAATAGTTAGTTATAAAAAGAATGTCTTTTTGAGTGTAAAATCGCGTTGTTCCAGGAAAGACACCAATATAGAGAAACTTAAAAAGTGAAACCTTATGTAAATATAATATTTTATTCAAATCGCTAGAGCCATTTCCGAGGTACACGAAATATTATAATATACACACAGGGTGTTTCAGCGAACCGTTTCAGAACTTCTAAGACGGGTAGAGTACATCCTGACAACTCGAAATCATAGAGCAATGTGGGGTCGGAAATGCTTTCCTGAAGCGGTGTTGTACACAGAAGCACCATAAAGAAAAGAGACCGTAAATGAAAAATCGTTTTAATAATACATGAAAAGATGTAAAAGCTACATGGATTAAAGTAAGTGTTCGAAGTTTCTTCCTCGGGCTACAACGCATGTCTCACATCTCCAACGCACGGACATTAGAACTGGAATATTCCAGGCATATCTCGAATCTCTCGCAGCTACTGCGATTCTTGCAACGATCTCCTCAGCAGTGTCAACAGGGGTGTCATAGACAAGCGATTTCATATGACCCCAGAAATAAAAATCAAGACATGATAAGTCAGGTGACCGAGCAGGCCAACGCACGGGACCCCCACGTCCGATCCACCGTTGACCAAATGTGACATCCAGGTAGTTACAAACATCTCCGCTATAATGGACAGGGGCTCCATCGTGTTGGAACCAGACTGTCTGTTGCGTCGATACAGTCATCTCTCAAAAGTTGTGGCAATACTTGCTGCGGAAAGAGTAAGTGCATAGGTTCGGTTAGACGACCTAGTAACAGGTAAGGTCCGATGAGGTGATCTCCCACAATACCAGCCCATACATTGACCGAAAATCGATTCTGTGCTGCACGACATCGTATTGCATGCCGGTTCTCGTTATGGTCGTTATGCGCATGGTCGTTATGGGTGTTGAAAATTCCTTCCCTTGTGAAGGATGCCTCATCGGAAAACAACACTTCAGCAGGAAAAAGGGGATTTGTAGCACATTTTCCTAGGTACCACTGTGCGAAAGCAATACTAGTACATAATCCTCCGGTTTCTGTGTCTGGACACGCTACACGTGAAATGGATGCATGTCTTCTGCTCGGATAATCCTCCAGACGCTGCAATGGGAAACCCCGACTGCGTTTGATATACTTCGTGTAGTCGTTCTTGGATTCTCCTGTACATGCTGCAGCACATTCTGTTCAGCGTCTGCAGTCCGTGCTGTTCTTAACCTGTAACTGTGAGGTCTTTCTAATGAACTTGTCTCAGCTAACCTCTGGTGCAGTCTTGCAAAGAAATTTTGACTGGGAATACACCTCGTCGGATATCGTTCCGCGTACAAACGCTGTGCGTCTGGCCCACTAGAATTTGCAGCCCCGTACACCAAATGCATATCGGCTAACTCTGCAATCGTGTAATCATCCATCCTAATAACTTGGCGTTCTTGTCCGAAATGAAGATTCCCTGCACGAAAGCTCGGAATTTTCGCACAACTCCATCTACCGCATGAGGAAAGCATTTCTGACTGCCAATGTGTATATGATTTTGGTTCGTCAGGATGTACCCTACCTCTCTTAGAAGTTCTGAAACGGTTCACTGAAACACCCTGTATATATATATATATATATATATATATATATATATATATATATACAGGGCTCGCTCGTTTAAAGTTATAAGGTTTCATCGGAAACCATAACCTGGAAATACTCTTTTAGAGCACCATTTATCAAATTAGCACGATTTTTTTAAATAATTCACCCTCCTCTTTTATATTAATTGCTCTTATTAAAAAAAATTTTCCATTTTATGCGCGTTAAAAAGTTATCTTTTAAAATTAAACAACAAAAGATTAGAAAGCAAAATTATCCTATAAGAAAACTAAATTCATTTAACAATTATTCCATATACTTTTTGTTGATATTCGGTATTATTCATAAAATCACGTTTCTGCTTCTTTTATTCAAATCAAAATAGCTGTTCAAAATAGTGAAATCTCAAAAATGAAATAAACTGTGCATACTCGAAAATTGAAGTAAGCGAATTCAGTTGTTTACTAAAGCCACTTTCTATTTTTGGATTTCGATTGCTTCACTTTTTTTTTAAATTTCACTTCGTCTTAATTAGTTGGCTCAAAGTTGCATCTGGCATGCGTTTAGTTCTATAGTTTAACTCGTACTTATTCTGCTTCTTAAACTTAACAGCAATTAAGACTCTCCAACGGTCGTTAATTCATTCATTATTCGCGTAAGCAGTTCGCACTCACTGGGTTAATTAAGGAAATGATTTGTTTCTGCAAAACTTTAAGAAAATCTTTCTGTTTGAGGAGTGCAAATCTAATTATGCGAGATATTTTATAGATTTTCTGTTCTCCTCACTGATAAGCTTGCTTTGTTATTTTCCCTGAATTTCCCAAAGTTTATTTATCGAAGATGTAAACAAATTTCCTATAGGGAACACAGGAAATGTAGAAGATGAAAAAGATTTAGCAATAAGATGTCTAGTTAACGCACTAATTTATTTATGCGTGGTCATGAATTAAGGGTTCATTATAAGGTAAAATATTAACAAGGACGAATCATATTAAATAGCGAAGCAGAAAAAATTGATATATAGATTTCAGCAATCATAAATTAATTCTTTATTTAATTTAGTATATTATGCCAAAAATAGAATTTTATTAAAGATTTTTTTCCAACGTTTAAATTTTTTCTAAATCTCTAAATGTCTAGCTAATGCAAGGAAAGGATAGACTGATCAATTTAAAAGAATTCAGTTTAAGAAACTTTATACAAAAAACAATGAAACGATTGGTTAGAGAGTTATAATCTTTAACATAGATGAATCAGTGTTTGTGTATGTGTGTGTTTTTGTACGTGTGAACCAGTTTAATAACCTTTCAGATTACCAGGAAAAATGATGCAAAAGTGGATGTAACAAAGAATTGTTTTAATGAATTTAGTCATTAAAATAAATTTATGGAATTGTGGGCAATTTTTTAAGAAATAGTCAGTCTTTCCAAAATCATTTTACGAATTGTCTTATTACTTGCAACTGTCATTCTAATTTTATTTTATTTTCAAAACTTCTGAGGAAATAACAGTAGTATTTTTTTCCTAATTTAAATCAGGAGTGTTCGAAATATTTGCATTGATTTCCAATTAATTGTTTTCTTGAAGATTTCAAACAGTTTTCTTTCGCCAATATGCAGCACAAAAGTAGAAATGTACATTCTTGAACTGAACTTTCTTGAACTATCATTGACGCATTATCACACGGTCTTTCTAATTTTAATTTGACGCAGAGCCAAATGAGATTTGATATCACAAAAATGATATCGGGAACAAACTTGTGAGAATACTGCTGGCATTTTGTAAAGTACTAGGGTTAAAAACACAACAAAGTCAGAATGAAGTTTCGGACTCCTATAAACGGTATATCTAATCCCAATTCTTAATGAGATTGTTCACTTTTTTTAAAAGTCATTATTTAGATACAACGTTTGCAAACATGTTTAAATATTTTTCAAAGAAAGCGAACTGTTACTCTATCCTACCCGATGAGAGTATAATATAATAAGATTCTTCCGTCATAAAAGATAAACACGCTGAAAAGCGAAAACACAGGATGCAACAAAAAAATAAATTGACTCTGAACCCGCAAGCAGTTGAAGCGTTAAATACGAATTTTATTTGAAAGTTGAGTTTAACAGTAGATTTAAAATGAGTTTTGGCAACAAAAAAGAATTCTTTAGTTTATAGAAATTGTTTATTATTTAATTTACTAAATGTAAATAAGGGCAAGTACAACCAGTTTTATTAATTGATATCTTTTATACCATTAATAAAGACTACCATCACCAAATTAGCGACATTCTCACAATATTTATCGGCTTATCCAAAATAGAATAGAATTAAAATAAATTTACATTCAAAATTCAAAAGGAAAGATAAAATGAATCCGGCCCGAAGACTTTTTCAAGGGTCACCCTCAGGCAAGGATTCAAACCAGGGATTTTTTCTGTGAAGGGTCTGACTCTCGTCCAACCAACTGACCCTTCGTGACCCGAAAATCCCCAAAAATTGAGGTTTTGGAGACAAAAATTAGTATCACAAGAATAAAAACATTTTCAAAAAACAACACAGAAAAAAAACACAGCAAATCACGCCACAAAATACCAAGAAAAAAGAACCAAAATCATTTAAACCATAAAGCTAAGTACTTACTAATTGAAAGTATAATTCCAAAAGACAATGTCAAGTGTAAACTTGTTAGAGTAAATGCATTTCGTTAAATTGAACCAAAATTAAATTTTCCACGTTTACAGCTATATATGCTTACTAAGTTTTGTCATACTGTAACGTCATCAAAGTTGAAACGCCCTCTGTTGTGTCATAACTCAAAGCCAACCAACCGGAGGAAGTCAGAAATCAGATAGTCCTTCTCTTATCAAAACCTCTATATTGCAAAAGTTTTTGGGGAATTCGTTAATAGTTAAGTTCTCAATGAGATTGTTTGTTGCTAAAATATACGAACTTTTATTATTTCATATTTTTTTAATCCTGTTAAATTGTGAAAAAATCAAATTTTTGAAAATTTTAGAGTGTAAATTAGAATGGTAGTTACTAAGTTTTATTATTTTAAAGTTAAAATCATCCCTTATTCATACATTTACTTAAAAACATATAAAACTATTTACTAAAGACTTGAAAAACTAGAACGAGTGTGAAAAAAGCTTTAGCCTCTTCGTGTTTACAACACATCCACGTTCATCAAGTTTAAGCGAAAGTAAAGATAGTATATTTAATGATGATTCTACTCATCTTTGGTGATTAGTTGTTCGTCTATCTTTATATATTTAAAATAATCAACAAAACCTAATTGCTGTTTCTCCTGTCACAAACATTGAGGCGATTTAACCGTTTTCATTTCATATGAAATTAAAGTTGTTCAGTGATTTTATTGCAGAATGAACATTTATAAGAAAACAGAAAATGAAGAATCACCTTTTTGAATTTAATTAAATGTGCAACTTTCTGGTGCGACTCATTTCAGCTCAGTGGTTTTGATGACTGTTACCCAATTAAAATTTTTAAATTATAATTTTACCACATGATTATGGTAATCATGTGATAAATTAAGGTAATTAATGGTAATTTGTGGTAAATTATGATTCATAAACTATGGTAATCAGCAACACAACTAAAGTATAATCCAACCAAATTTCTTTTCAAGAATGGACCTTTAATGTTAGACATTCCCCCCCTCTTAATAATGCATCAAACTCATAAACAGAAAAATAAGTTTTTCTGCAATTTTTATGTACTAAAACTCTGCATTTTAAAATGCTCTGAGAAGGAAATACGTTTTGTTTGTTTACTTTCGTTGTATCTTTTGATTAATAGTTTGTCCTACATTCACAGAAGCCTCTTATATATAAAACTTTCGTCATTCTAAAAAGTCTTTTATTTTATGATGTATTATTTTAGTATCTCTGCAGTATCTTTTGATTAATTGTTTACTCTAAACTTAAACTTCTTTCTTATAAATCCTTTTGAATAAGACGAAAGTTCAGAAAAAAAATTATATCTAGGAATTTTTGTCATGTTTATAAAAATTTCGACATATTCGACATTTCCTATCTAAAGAAACAATCTAATTTTTAATGTATCTAAAAAGATAAAAACATAAAATTCTTTTACATCAACTTTGTTAGCATCTTTATTATAGATTTTTTTCGGTTTGACAGCTCTAAAGATAAGTTTCAGAAGAATAATGATGAAATCATTAATAATATGCAAAGAAATATGTCTTTGTTCGAAAAGAACAAATCTTAATGATGTGCTCAAATGATAATTTGGCTAAAAAACACTCCTTTTAGAATGTGAAGAAATGATATACGAAATCGGAAGATTTAAATTGGTCGTTAGTAACACACACACACAAAAAAAAAACCCTACAATTTCCATTACTATGTTAGATTATACATCTTTAATTTTAGAGATAATCTGTCATTAGAAGTGGAATTTATTCTTTTTCATTTGGAGGAATAAATAGAAATCGCGCTTGTTTTGCATATTCAACGATATATCAACGTCGTTTATCAAAAGTTTTAATATACAAGGATAATAAATTACACATTTATTGGAGTATACATATCTTCGGAACTGCTTATGAAATAATTATTAGAAAAGGCATCCTTTCTGAAATTTTTTTGTTAGTATAAATAACATAAATTCTGAAGATGACACTATTTTTGAAGGCATGACATTTAGACTGCCATTAATAACATAATGGATGAAAAGAATATTTATTGCTTTCGATTATTAAAAAAAGTCAAGATAAATATAATAAACTACTTTAAATATTTTAAATTTATTTTGATTATATTTTATTATTTGCAATGAAGGCATTTACATCAATAGAATTTTTATATGTTAACATTTTGGAAATTTATTATAATTTCATGTTAAATTTTCCTAAACGATTCTTTAATTTTATTTGCTTCGTATTTGTAAAGATAAATTTTGTAATCCTTTGTTCTTAATGTATATTTTATAATATATGCATTCTCAATGAAAGCTTGAAATTTCAATATTCTTAGAAACGATTTATTTGTTACTCAAATTGATTTAATCAAATTTTCTTTTTGTAAAAATGACGCCACCTAATAATGAATTTTTTCAAAATCTAATGTCTGGATTCCATAACGTAATACAATATACTATTGAAAAGTCATAGACTAAATAGCAAAAACTAATTCAAATACTATTAAAAGTGAGTTTTTTAATGACTACTTATATTTCATATATGATATTATAAATATATTTATTTCGATGTTGGATGTTTCTAGTAATGTAGAACAATCTTTTGTTACTAATGGGTGTAAAATAGAAAATGAATGTTTTGGCTTTTATGCCACCCTCATTTTTTGACCAAGATTCAAAATTAAGAGAGTCTTAAAATAGATTCGGCATCCTTTCGAAGGACATTAATTCAACTTGGTGAAATAAAAACCAAATCTAAACTTTAATAATTTGCAATTCTTTTCAACATTATTAAAATCATTAAAAACGAGTTAATCTAATTAAGGAGACCAATATACATTAGTAATTTGCTAATGGATAATGGTCCATCGAGGGATCAAGGACCATATTAATTGCCATTAAGACCTAAAATTTTGAAAGATATTAATAAGAATAATATTATCTTTGGATAATGTTCAATTTATTTTTCTTAATCTGTTGATTTTTAATCTAATTTCAATCCATAATCATACATATTTTGTAATGAAAAATGATTTCTAAAACAATCACTGTACCTTTTGCTGTCAACGAAGTCGGGCTTGACATAAGATAGATCTTTAAATAATTAATGGTTTTTAAAATATCTGCTTTAATAATATTTCTTTCAAGGGAATTCATTTTCTTGCACATATCTTTACAGGTATAGTGAGTTTTTATATGTGCCCTATCTTATTAGTGCTATGAATTGGGATGCCTCACGTCAGCATTTCAGACTTTCAACAAACAGCGTCTACAGATGCTCCTATTTTATACTAATTTTTTGTGCAGTGAGAATCTTTTTATTTATTTAAAATAAATTGTTGTTGTCATGTTCGAAG
>JAPMOR010068688.1:199079-295260 GCA_026543865.1 Argiope aurantia | reverse complement strand
AAAAAAAAAAAAAATGCAAAGTCAAAAAAAAGTAAAATATTACATCTATTTTATAAATAAATATGCATTTATACTGAAAATAATTATACTCAAAAATGACACTGAAGAAAATCTTATTAAGTATCATCATCCAAAAATATACAATCCATATCCACTCCTAAAGATGATAAAAGAAAATAATTACAATTGATTTACAAAATACAAGATATTAGAAAGAAACCATTATACACATACAGACAAGAAAGGAAAATTAATTTTATGATTAAAACTAATATCAATAGAAAGAAAATCAATTGGGTTGATATTTCTTTAGTTCTTTCTTCATAAAATAGTACAAATTAGATTAATGTTAATGTAAATTAAGAAAGAATAAAACTACATAACTAGTATATTATATTTTTCAAAGAATTTTTACATTAAAGTTGAAAACAAAACAAAAATATCACTTATAAAAATGCATAATAAAATATGTACTAGTTCAGGGGTGGCAAACCTTTATGGATCAATGGGACATTTTTTCTAAAGAAATGTCTAATGAGGTATAGATGTGCGTCAAATAATTTTGGCCTGTGATTTTTCAGAAGATAATAAAACTAAATACTAACAACTCAAAACTCTTTTTTTATTACTGAAAAATACATTTTGCACTGTATAGTAGTAAACGTTTTAGTTATACATGTAATTAAAATTAAAATAGCATTAATGTGAATTCTGCTGTTGCCGATTAGATGACAAATAATTTATATTATGACTGTAAGTTGTTCAGAATGCACGCTGAATTGGAGTCATCTGTCAAACGGTTTCTAAGCAAGTCTTTAATGTTATTCCTTTCTGAAAATGACTCGCAGGCGTAGATGAAAATATGCTTAAAATAGAATGAGCCAGCTTCTTCAAACAGTTACATGTTTGAATCGAATTCCATGTTTTCAAAATTTTGTTATTGGGATTTTTATTTATGTTGCTTTTTAACCTTTCTGTTTCAATCAAATCCAACTTTTTCCTGGTTTCAATAAATTTTTGAATCCACATTGAACTAGACTGGAAATCAATCAGTCGCATTTCAAATTCTTCGACTTCCAACCAATCGAGACAAATTCAGTTTAAATGAAGTCACATGCAAGCCGTAAGATGCAAACTGTTTTGATAGACGGCGTGCCCAAAATATTGTCACGTGCCATCGATGGCCATTGGTTCGACATTCCTGTACTAGTTTATAGCCATATAATTCAATTCAGACAACAGTCTCACCTGTAAATAGTTTCTTTTTTTCTTGATTACAAGCAGTTTTATATTTTTGAAATATCACATTAGGAATTTTGCCAATCCTATAATTCAAAATAGAATTTTTACTTATAATAGAATTAATATTTATTTCTGCTTCAGTTTGGGCAAAATGGACCAGAGGAGACACAAAATCAAAACCAGTTTGATCTTTACCTGTGCAATTCTTCAATGAATCTTTCTCTCACATCAGGAACTGTAGGGATCTGGAACAATAAAATAAAAATAGAAATGTAAAATTTTCAAACTGCATATCAAATCTATTATCTTTTGGTATTAAAGAAAACTTAGTAATTTTGCATGTTGATGCTCACCAATTCTCCCAGATTTACTACACAAATCTTACTTTTTTCATCAGGTTTTGTGTTTATGTGATTTTATTATTTATAATATTTTGTTTTTATTTAATTATTTTATTAGTATTTTTTATTCTTTGTATAATTATTCATATAGTAAAGATTAATATTGAACATAGATGGCGCAGTATGCGCTAAACCCTATGTATGTTTGGAATGTGAGGGAGGCGCACTTAAGCTTTTTTTTTGTAAACACTTCTCCCTGAAAGTTGGTGTGAAACTGGTGCAAGCACTCGCTCTTTTGTTAGCGGCAAAAAGTTATTTGTTCGCTCTTTGTTAGCGGCATTCTCTACTTTAAATGTATATAGTATTATGTGTTTCCTTATATATGTGTGATCATCGTCCATGTGTGTTGTTATATTGTGTGTGTGCAAAAATAAATAAGAAAAAGACAAGAAAGCAACTTTCCTTGGCTTAAACACAAACACCCAGCTACATATTGGAGGCACCGACGAGATGTCAGTATGAGAAACAGATAAGTTTCTTTCATTTTTTTCTTATTATTGATTATTAGTTTGATGACTTTAAAGAGAAGAACATCTGAAAAGTTTAATAAGAAGTTCTCGAATTGCGAGTGAACGTAATTTTCTTTAGTTTCGGTTCGCAAACGATTTGCTCTAGAATTTCTTTTCAACATGGACGACCCGAAAAGATATAAGGAACATACAACGCAAATTAAAGGGGCAAGGTTCTCCTTGACTAGATTAGAAAATACTGCAGATGAATTAGAATCAAAAAATGAAATAGTGATTCGTTTGCAGAGATTAGAAGAACTTTTGAAAGAATTCGAAAGATTAATCAGAATTAACTGTTGAGGATTCTGAAATCGATGAATTCGAAAATATATATTTTTCCTTGAAATTAAAGTTTCAAAATAAAATTGATGTTTTTAATACATCTCAATTTACTTCTGCTGTAACACAAAATTCTTCAGTTCAATCTAATTCGAATTTTCGTTTGCCAAAACTTACTATTCCAGTGTTTCCTGGTAAATTTGAAGATTGGATGAACTTTAAAAATTTAATTGTATCCACAGTTCAATCGCAAATTTCACTAAGCAATAATCAAAAATTTCAATATTTAAAGGGTTTGCTGTCTGATGAACCCGCTTCTTTGATTAAGCACATACCGTTGTCCAATGACTCCTATGAAGAAGCATGGGGAAAATTAATGGACAGGTATGATAAGAAGAAGAAAATTATCCATGCATTAATTAAAACATTTTTGGGACAAAAAGGCATCTCTCAAGCCAATTCAACAAATTTGAGAAATATAGTTGACACGAGTGATGAGGTTTTGAGAGGGTTAAAATCTTTAGGAGAAGAGGCATCTAGCAGAAATAGAATTTCCTACGTGGGAAGAATTCTTGGAATTTTTAAATACCAGATGTTCATCTCTTGAATTAATGGTTTATAATGAATCTGATGCTAAAATTCCTACTAAGTCTAATTTTGTTGCATGTGAAAATATTCAAAGAAATAAAAGTGATAAAAATTGTTTGAAATGTTCGGGAATGCATAAATTGTTTAAGTGTATTAAATTTAGAAATATGGATTTGAATACTCGGAAGAATTTTGTAAAACGAAACTATCTTTGCTTTTTATGTTTGAATTCTCATAAAATTAAAGATTGCACTAATAGCCATTTAAAGTGTACCATATGTAAAGGAAAACATAATTCACTCTTGCATAAAGATGTTAAAAGCAATAGTGCACTTGTTTCAGAATCCGAACCCGAACCTAACGATAAACAAACCCCAAAACACCCCTCCGAAGGCGACATCCGCCAATGGGAAGAAACGCAATGCAATAAATCAGCGGCAACTCAAAGGCCGGTTAGTTCTAGCACATGTCTAAACAACTCCAAATTTATAACCTTCCTTCCCATGGCAAAGGTTTTACTGTATAATAGTGAGGGTGATTCTTTCTTTCTTATTCAGAGCTTTTCTAGATAGTGGTTGGAGTCCAGTTTTGTCAGTGAAAATGTAATAAATATTTTAGGATTAAAAAGAAAGAATGCTAGAGTGTCTCTAAGTGGGGTTCCAGCAGGAACCACGCGTGGCTCAGTTAATTTAAAAATTGGGTCAAGATTTAGTGAAGAATGTTTGACAGTTAATGCTTTTATTTTAAATAAGGTTACTTTTCAAATCTCAGTTGAGAATATTAACATTAAAGAATTAGATTATTTGAAGGGCATCCTTCTATCAGATGTAGATTTTTCAAGGCCATCAGTAGGTGATATAATTTTAGGGTCTGATTGCTTTTTCTCAATCCTTCGCAATGGAAAAATTAGTGGGTCTGAAGGACAACCAATTGCGCAAAGCACAATATTTGGTTGGGTTGTCGCAGGTCAGATTCGAAGAGGTTCTATTTCATCATCGTACAAGCAATCACATCTGATTTCCGTCGAAAATGATTACAACATTGATTCTGTTATGCAAAAATTTTGGCAAATGGAAGAGTTGCCAGATAAAAAGTTTCTTATGTCAGATGAAGAAGAATTTTGTGAAAATCATTTTAAATCGACTTACAGAATAAATGATCAGGTTACCTGTGATAAAATTACCTGATTATAAGGACATTAAAATTAAAAGATTACCTGTTTATAAGGACATTACCCGAAAAAATTATAAGGACACGCGAAAAATCGCCAAATCTAGAAGCCTTGCTTACAGAATTGTATGCAAATTTTTGCAGCAAAAATAGAAGTAAAACTAAAATATTTTATGCGTAAAGTAATTAAAATTTTCAATTTTAAATCTGCTAAAATTTAAATTTTGATTTTTAAACCTAAATGAAAACGGAAAAAAGTATAAGGACATTTCTTTTTCTCCAGTAATTATTTAAAAATTTGCATATTTGAAAGCATAAAATGACAATTCCGAGTTAAAAGATTCATTTGCGAAAAGAATTTCCCACTCGGCGACTTTTAGTGTGAATTTTTAAACGATGCCCAAAGGAAATCAACTTTCTGTCTCTGAAAAAGGAAAAATTGCTGCTTTTCGAGAATGTGGATTAAGTGGGTGGGAAATTTCAAAAAGAATCAAGAGATCTAAAACGGTGGTTTATAATTTTCTAAAAAAATCCTGGGATGTATGGTATGAAAAAGCGAACTGGGAGACCAGAAATTCTCACTCGTGGACAAAAAAGAATGATTGTAAGGAGAGCTTGCGAGAAAAGAGAAACCGCAAATGAAGTTAGACAAAATTTGAGTTTACCATTCTCAACAAGGACTGTTCAAAATATTTTGGGTAAACATCCTCAAGTTTCTTATGGGAAATTAGTGTCGCGCCCCCCTCTTACAAATCATCATAAGAAAAGAAGAGTTTACTTTGCCAAAAAATACATTTCTCTTGGTCAAAAGTGGGCTGATGTAATTTTTTCGGACGAAAAAAAGTTCAATCTTGATGGACCTAATGGTTTTCGTTATTTTTGGTATGATCTGCGCAAGAGCAAGGAAGTGCTTTCCAGGCGTCAATATGGTGGTGGCTCGGTTATGGTATGGGGCACTTTTGCGGCAAATGGAACCACTCCAATTGTATTTATCAACCGTAAAATGAATTCGGACAGGTATGTTGATATGTTAGGAGAAAGTTTGTTACCTGAAGCGCCACTAATTACTTCAGGGAACTATATTTTTCAGCAGGATAATGCTTCGATACACGTTTCTACGAGTGCAAAACTCTGGTTTGGAGCTAATTCTGTAAATTTACTTGATTGGCCGGCGAGAAGTCCCTATTTTAATCCAATCGAAAACTTATGGGGACTTCTAGCCCGAGAAGTTTATAAAAACGGCACACAGTATCAATGTACACAAGATTTCGTCGTCGCTATCAAAGACGTTTGGGAAAAAAATATCTGTGGACATTTTAAAAGATCTTTCAGGATCTATGACCTCTCGGCTTATTCAAGTGATTGAAAAAAAAGGTAGTGTTCTTGATTATTGAAACATTTTTTAAGTATTTTACAACATGTCCTTATAATTTTTTCCGTATTTCCTTTAGTGTTAAATTTTGTAAAATCAATATTTTGAAGCTAAATTATGTTTTTTTATGTGGTATAAGTGTTATCACAAAATTATGCAGCAGAAGTAAGAAATATAAAAAGTTCATTTAGGTGAAATGGAAATAAAGCATATTCTCATGCAATTACATGTTGTCCTTATACTTTTTTCGCGCACTGTAATCAGTTAGGAGATACAAAGGGAATGGCTGTTTCTAAGCTTCTAACAGCGGAAAAGAAATTTCAATTTGACTCAGAATTTGAAATGGAATACAAGAGTTTTATGAGTGAATATGAAGAATTGGGGCATATGGAACCTAATAAAGATTTTGATTCTTCTGAACCGGATTACTTTCTTCCTCATCATGCTGTGCAAAAGAAAGACAGTATTGCAACCAAACTTCGAGTTGTGTTTGATGGATCCTGCAAACCGCCTAACTTTAATTCATTGAATTCAGTTTTAGGAGTAGGAAAAATATTGCAATCAGATATATTTACTATTCTTGTCACATTTAGACTAAATAAAATTGCTTTCACTTCCGATGTACAGCAAATGTATAAACAAATTTTAATTGATTCAGAAGATCAAAATTTGCAAAAAATAGTGTGGAGAAATTCACCTTATTCCACTATTAAGAAATACAAACTTTCTACAGTAACTTATGGAACTTCATCTGCTCCATTTTTAGCTACTAGATGTTTACATCAAATAGGCTTGGATTCTCAAATTATAAATCCTGAAATATCTAAAATAATTCAAAATTCCTTTTACATGGATGACTTGATGGCTGGAGCAAAATCTAATGAAGAAGCAATCACGTTAATCCAGAAATTGTCGGAAATTCTAGATGTTGCCAAGGTAGCTCCGCTAAAGCCTGTATCCATTCCACGGCTAGAGTTAAATGGAGCTCTCCTATTAGCCCGATTATTATCTGTTCTAATTAATACTTTTCATGACCATGTCATTAAATTATATGCTTGGACAGATTCTCAAGTTGTTCTTTCCAGGTTGTCTTCACCTCCTTCAAATTGGAAGCCCTTTGTTGCCAACAGGACTTCAGAGATCTTGAACCTCATCCCTCAAAATAGATGGAGGTATGTGCCGTCAAAGGAAAATCCAGCAGATATAGGATCCAGAAGTTTGTCTCCTAAGGATCTGCCTGACTGTCGCCTATGGTGGGAGGGCCCTACTTTCCTATCATCATCAGAGGCTGATTGACCAAAGCAACCAGTATTCAAAAACAATGACTCTGTCCTTAAGGAAAGGAAAAAAAAAACTGCATGTGTATTTGCTGTAATTTTGAAAAATGATTTAATAGATTCATTAATTGAAAAATATTCGCCATATACTAAGTTAATTAATGTATTATGTTTTTGTATTAGATTTATAAATAATTGTAAAGCTGGTAAAGTCAATAAGAATTCTGCAGGTATAATTGAACCTATAACTACAGAGGAAAGAATTTTTGCTCATAATATTATTGTAACATATGTTCAAACTGTATTTTTTGATGCTGAAATTAATTGTATAAAGTCAAACCAACCAATGCCAAGGAAAGGCCCACTATCAACACTTTGTCCATTCATTGATAAGGACGGGTTGCTCAGAGTGAGAGGACGTCTTCAAAATGCATCTTTGCAGTATAATGCAAAACATCCTATTATATTACCTAACCAGCATAAATTAAGTATTCTAACTGTACAGAATATTCATGTTTTAAATTTGCATGCATGTGGTAATTTGTTAATAGGTATTTTATGCCAAATAATTTGGATATTAAATGTTAAAAGAATAGTTAAAAAATATGTATTAAATTGTGTTGTAGATTTAGAAGTAATATGTCAAAACAAAAAATAGGAGAAAATGGAAAAATTGTTATCCAAACATTAAAATTGGTGATATTGCAATTATTAAAGAAGACAATTTTTCCCTAGCAACATGGCCTCTTGGTAAGTTTGTAACTATACATCCTGGTAAGGATGGGGCCATAAGAGTAGTTACATTAAAAACTTTGAAAGGGCTTTTTAAAAGGCCTATAGTTAAACTTTGTATCTAACCTGTGCATCAAGAATAACTTCTTGATGGGTGGGAGTATGTTTATGTGATTTTATTATTTATAATATTTTATTTTTATTTAATTGTTTTATTAGTATTTTTTATTCTTTGTATATTTATTCATATAGTAAAGATTAATATTGAACATAGATGGTGCAGTATGCTCTAAACCCTATGTATGTTTGGAATGTGGGGGAGGCGCACTTAAGAAAGCAACTTTCCTTGGCTTAAACACAAACACCCAGCTACACTTTGTGTCCAAACATAAACAATTACGATTGAGTTTAACGAATTTTGACACAGAATAAAATTTGTTGGCTTCAAAAGAAATTTTTTTTATCCCTTTAATTTTTTAAAGTAATTAGGAAACAAATTCAATAATAATAATAAAAAAACATGGGGAAAAGAAAAAAATAAAATAAAACTTTAGGATGCATAAAAAGATTCTTATAAACAAATTAGCTATATTTATTAATAAAAAAATTTTGACGTGATGCCTTTGCACAATAATTATAAAAAAGAGACAATTTTATGAATTAACAATAGTCCTAAATTGATTTCCTTTTAATGTTTTTACTTCCATCAATTCAGAATGCCATTTTTTAGCTCTGCAAAAGACATTTTCTAAAATAATGATAATAATAACATAGCTATCATGCAAATAAATTTAAAAGAAAGTAGAGTCACAAAAGTGTTGGAAGAAGACTGATAAATATAGAAATTTAAGATGAATAACTTGCCCCAGATCAACATTCTGATTCTTTAAATATCTGATTTACATAAAGAATTAAGAGAATCACAGATCATAAAGTAACATGCATACTGAACTATCTCATTAGGCTTATATTCACATTTATAGAACTTTTTGTAACACCTTGTTATATAGTATGTATACCAAAAAACAAGTTATTATAGAAGTATATGAATACCTTGGAAACAAATTATTTCTACATTACTTTAAATCTTTTTGAATTGATTCATTTGTACATTGCATTTATTTTGTACCATCATTTCAATAATGTATAAAATTACAGCTGAGATTCATGCTTAATTCATTATAAAGAAAAATAACACCAAACTGCACTGTTTTTTTTCTTTCTTTATTTTTGCATTTGAAAAAGAAAATGACATGATTCACCAAGTGCCAAAATTCTGTAGTTAAATTACATTTCAAGAAATCTTATGAGTCAATCAAATCATGTCAAGAAGTCATGCGAGTCAAATTTAAAAAAAAAAAAAATTAAGAAACCAATCACTAAGATTTTGAGAATAAATAGGAATTATAAATCATAAGTATCAGAAAAATCCTGTGATATTTATTTTGAAAAAAAAAATGTGAAGATAAATAGATATAAAGGAATAATGAATCAAATGAATATCATAATAGACAGTTAAAAAGTTTAAGTGGTACTATTAAACTAGAATACAAAATACTAATCTTGATTTATTTCTCCCCACTTTAATTAAACGTATTATTGCATGCTTTTAGTAAAAAGTTTCTTAGTTGTCACCAAATTACATATATTTTTTCTCATATATGTTTTTATTTTACTGATAAAAAAAACATTTTAGAATAGAAATAAATTTTGTAACATGAATCCTAAATTGCACTTAAAGGTTGACAAGATTTATTTGCCAGGAAGAATATATTCTCTAAACATTATCTCTTCACTTAGTGATATTGATTTGCTTTGTAACTTTCAGTAAGAATTTTAGAAATATTATACTTATCTTAATAATAATCTCTATATTATTAAATTATTGCAAAAGTTCATATAGACCTTTTGAGACTTTCAAACAAAATTTAAATAATATAACATCATTAATCAAGAATATAAACTCCTTTATTCTGTAAGGCATAATAATAGAGGTTATTCAAATTATTGCAATGGGTATTTCTTTCTATCTATAAATTTGTCAATTCCATTTTTGAAGAATAGGAGAGAAAAAAAAAAAAAAAATGTGAGATACTTTTCTACATTTTTCTCAGATTTTAAACCTTTATCACTTCAACTGACTTAAGAGTGAAATAAGTAATAATCAGATAACACAAGAGAGAGATAATATGATGATTGCTGAAGTCTTTTCTATTTCAGTACTATTAGTTTTCAGAACTTTTCTTGAACTACAAGTAGTTCTGATAACTACCTGTTGCAACATCATGGAAGAAAAATACAAATTTTCAGTTTGCCATGATTGGACATTTTTCTCCAATAGCAGAATCGATTTTAGCAAGTTGTTCATAATACTTGTCTGAGAAAACAATGTCAAGCGATGCAGTCCAGCTTATGTGAAAGATTCTGCTTTTTCCCACGTTCTTCTACACTGAACTTTGCTATTTAAAATTTATTTCTCATAGTCTTTTACTGCACAGTTCAAACAAGGCTTCTTAATGTATTGGTAGAGAAGAAAAATGGCAATTCACTATTTTTATACATTAAGCTTAAAAACATAACCAAGTTTTTTTTTTTTTTAATGGTGAAACATAGGCAAATCATTAATATTCAGTAAAATAGTTTGGTACTCATACAGAAAAAAGTTGTCCTTTAGGCTCAAAAACAATATTTAAAAATTTGGTTGCAATATTACATTATCGTAAGGTGCCGCAAAAAGTGGGAAATTTGAAAAAAGAAGAGAGAGAAAAAAAAAGGATTTTTTTTTTAAAAGGGCCTTTAAAAAATTTTCTTAGATTTTAGTTTGACAATAGTGGTGAAAAGTTAGCTTTTCGGTTCAAAATGAATTTTAAAAAATTCTAGTTGCAATACAACAATATTTCAAGGTGCCGCAAAGAGCTTAAATTTTGTAAAAAAATTGAAAAATTATAGACTTTGATAAAATACCTTTATGATGTTACATATAATGTTACAAAATATGATTTTGAATACCTATATAAGCATTACAATTGGAAAAAATTATTAATTACAAAGTATAATAATAAAAACAATTTTTTATGTCCAATTTTGCATTTCTTACTTCTGTATCCTTAATGATTACAAATGTTACAGTTGCAAGATATTTGTTTCTACTTCATTGACAAACACTAAATTCCCCCCCCCCAAAAGAACACTCCGATATTTGTCTTGACTTCATTAACTTAGATTGAGCCATTTTCCCTCGCAGCAAAGCACACAAGCACAAACTGACAAATCAGTTACACAATAGACGGAGGAGAGACGTCAACTCAACTGAACTCGGTAAAGCTATTAATTTGAAACTAGCTCTGTTCTTGCCACCAAAAGCAGTCAAATCTCTGCCTTACCCCAACAACAACCGCTCAAGGGACAACTCAGTGTCATGCCAGTGTAATATTAAAACTATTTTTATATTTTTATTCATATGACAATGCCTAATGAAAGCTTTTTATTTCATAATCAGGGCATGCCAAAATCCTTAAAAGGTTGCAAAAAGTAGGTTTTTAGGGAACTTTAACGTCCTAGGGGCCCCTTAAGATCTACTCCAATATTTTTCATATTTATAATTTATTTTATCTACACCAAAAGGCAACTTTTCCATGCTATTACAAATTAAAAATTGAATTTTTTGTTCTACAATAGTATTCTCTGCAAGTACCTCACTTGTCATTCCAGAGCTTTCTCAGAATGAAGTACCCACAATAATATCATCAATGCATGAAAATCATCCTGATCTTAGTTGATTCCCCCAATGTAAAATTACTATTCCAAAATCTATCACATCCTTTTTTTGCAATCTGCAGGAACATGATTTAAATAAGCAATTTATTTATTTATTAAACTTTTTTGTACAATTCCAACTTTTATACCTTCTCGAAACTCATGATATATTATTTGTTAATAATTAATCTTTTCAATTTTAATTTAAAAAAAATTGTTATACTTAAAAATCAACCTATTTTATCAATATTTAAGATATAGGCAAAAAACACACTTTTATCCCTCAAGCGCAAGCAACATAGAATTTCTGCATCTCTATAATGTACACTGTGGCATTATCTTTGGAAACTGGGCAGAAACACATTGCAATGACATGATAAATATAGAAATTACTATGAGTAAAAAAAATATATTAACATGTTTCAGAAAAAAACAGAGCCGAAATAATAAATATAGAAATTACTATGAGTAAAAAAAATATTAACATATTTCAGAAAAAAAAACAAAGCCGAAATTTTTATTAAATATGTAAAAATTTTTTTTTAATGTATGGAAAATTGATTTTATCTCTTTTAATGCAACAAAATAGAAATTAGAGCTTTTGCAGATATACAATCATAAATTCTTAGTAGGTATTTGCTATTATAAAACTAAAATTTTTAATTTACTTTCAACTACTGACAGGTTTGCTACTCAAATCTGAAGAGGGGGGGGGGAATCCCTGTGTTTCCCTGTATATATGCAATATTGGAAAAAATGTATGAAGAGCACTCATGTGCTAATTGGAATAACAATACTCCATAATTTTAATAAGTGGGAAAAGCATGATTCTTCAATAAATAAGGATTTAAACAAGATGCTGTTTTTAAACAGTAAAATGCTTGGACATGTATTCAAATATTTATTTTTTTTACTAGCATTTTTTCACAAGAATAAAATACTTTGTTAAAAAGGTTCTTTTTTTTCATTTTTTTTTCTTTTAGTAGCTTTACTAGAAATTAAGTAATGCATAGTCACTATTCTAATATCAGTATTTCTTTCAGCCTTAGATTTTTAAGATCATCAAGGTTTATCAAAAATAAATATTAAATGTTTTTGGTTCTTCAGTTATGCTTTTTTTAAAAAAGTTTTTCATTAACTGTTTAACAAAAATGGAAAAATAATATATATATATATTTATAATAAAGTTCAATGTGTGTGTGTGTGTGTTGGCGCTCTACAGACCAGACCATTCAACCTAAAGCTACCAAATTTGGCACGAGTATATCTTGGAGGCCGGGAATGTGCACCTGAGGGTTATGTTTAGAATTTTATTTATTTAAAAATTAAGCGAAATTTTGGTGTGTTTCTGCTATAACATCCGAAAATATTACCGCACAAAAAAGATTTTTACATGAAGTTAAAGATCAAAAATTTATCTTTGAAATGATACCAGTGTTTAACCTTAAAATAAAATTTCTATTTTTAATGAATTTTTAAATAAATATTTTAACTATATTTTTTCAACAATTTTTTTCGTACAAAATAAAAATAAAATTTAAGCTGAATGAGCACGTTTCGCATTCATGGGAAAAAATTAGCTTTTTTCAAAGTGTTGCCATCACATTAATTAAAGCTTCAATTAAAAATAAATGTAATCTTTTTGGAAATGAAATCTGCAAAAATATAATTTTTGGCACGTGTCTGTAGGAAATGAAACAAATATGAAATATTATTTTTTCTAAAAAATAAATTCAAGACAAATTATTTTATGATCTTTTACACTCTCTATATTACTAATCCAACATATCAGTTTTATTTTAAGGCAAGTTTTGTTTAATATGAACAGGATATCCATTCAAATCAGGGCCACACAGCTAATTTGTAAACCTTTAGTAAGACACAGATCTGCTAAAATGGTCTAAATGTAAAATGATTATATTTTATGTAGCTTGATTCAATAAATGCTCTAATAAATAAGGAGTTTTTCATTTTACATAAAGCTTCTGCTGTGGAAATCACGATTAACAAAATGTTCTTGAAACACTAATATTTTAAATAAAAAGATAATTTCCAATCAACTAAATCAATCACTTAAACTGACTGATTTATGAAAATTTAAATATCTCTATTCAATAAAAAAAGGATAATTTTAGATTTTCCATCGATCGTTTCAAAGAAAATACGCCTATCAGCGCACAGGTTTCTCAAGATTAATTGGCCAAAGATTATGAAAATGTTGAGTTTTTCTAAATTTTTAACATTCAAAACTTCCTAAATAAGTCTTAGTTGATCGTGGAAAATAGAAACATTCATTCATTTATTTAAAATTTGGTGTGTCCAGAATATTTCCCAGAATATGATACTTTACTGTATTAAATTTAGACTTCATAATTTTTGAAATATATTTATAGGCTGGAACAAAATATTATAATTGATTTCATTCAATCCTCTTGAAAGCAAAACTAAAAACTGTATTTTATGCTGAATCTGTGAAATTTTTGTTCAATTATTCTTTGAGATATTACATAAATTATGAAAAATATTTTGTAGTTCACATAAGACTTAAATACCGAGTGATTCTGTTTGCAATACTCATATTCAATAATAATAATAATAAATAGATAACAATAAAGATGATAAATAAAATAAAACGCTTGGTTTTATTAAAAAAATATCTTTATATTAATTGCAATTTCATCATTTCCACTTTAAATTAAAGTTGAAGTTTTGCCGGAAATGACAACAAATTAGCAAAATATATATAGTAAATTGAACGAAACGATCTAAACAACAGTATAAGTTTGGTATGACTATCAAAATTTGAATAAAAATATTTTGTTTGAGAATCTATTAAGAGACCAGTTACTTAAAATATTTAATTGAAAATTGTAGCGAGTGTTAATACTGGCGAACCGGCTAGTCGCCAAAGGTGGCTAGTATATATATAAAAGAAAGGAACCATTGGTTCAGATGTCTGCATTTTTTAAAGAAATGGTTGAAGAATATTAGCAATATAACAGAAGCTAATTTTAGACATAATTAATTTATCCAGACAGTATTTATAATATTATTACTTGTGGTAGATAGAGGAAAAGATTTTTTAAAATTGAAATCTATGCAAAAACTGACATTTTCTACCCAGTGGGAAAGAATAAAACACAATAAAAATTCAGAAGAATTAATAACTTCCAGGAAATCAGCACATCTATCTGGATTAAATATTTTATACATTGCTCTCAGAATAACATTCACTTTTCATTCAGTAGATTTATGTTCTACTGAAATACTCAATGGTAGTGAGTTATTCAGTATGAACATTCTACTTATGTGTAGTCTACAAGGACCTAGATCTAAAATTTTACAGTCATTTTTGAATGGAAATTCTTTAGACATATTTTAAAAAAAATTTCATTTACACTTGGCCTATCCATACTAATTTGTAAAAGTAACTGTATATCTAAATTTTATATAACTTTTTAAAAATTCTTAAATTCTTGTGCAATGGTATTCTATAAAAATATTGAAATCCAATCTTGTGGAAACCCTACTGATTGATTCACACCAATATCTTAATATAAGATGCATTTGGTATTTTTGAGAAATGCAGCACAAAGCTTTGTCAAAACATATTACAATTTTTTTTTATTGTTTAAAGATTTATTAAGAGATTTTTGAAAAAATGGAGATAATCCAGATAATGTACAGCATTTCTTGAGACCTAAAGTACACTTTTTGCTATTTCGTTATCAGTAAACATATGGGAAAATATTTCCGATATATCACTGAATGCATTAAAGATCGAATGTGACGCAACAAGTTTTAATGCCCATAAAAGTTCAGCTAAAAATTATTGTTCTTGAATTAAAAAGTTTGAAATTGGTTTATTTTCGGCCATCAGATTTCACATGTCCTCTTTTCCTGTATTCCTTTCAGATACAAATATCAATTATGATTTTTTTGAACATGTACACAATTTTGTATGTTTTTCATATTTGGCATGACTAAAATGTGACTGTTTTACCATATTATTTAAGCTTATCATTTTCATAAAAAACGAGCAGTACGCAGCAAACAGATTTTCCAACTCTTTCATCAAAGTTAATGCATATTTTTATCTGTCCAATTTGAATTAAATACCGATTTTGAGAGCGCATTGATTTTAAAAAAAATTCTCTAATCTACTCTGAATATTTTGTTTATTATTTCACAGTTTCTCAAATAATAAACAAACCATTCAATAAATTCATGCATGATTGTTTAAACACTACAGCGATGCTTCCACAGATTAAATGTAACTGTTCGCGTTAGAGAAATTTAATCTATTCTTTCATGCAGTTATAGTGTAGTCTCGCGCATCCTCATTAACTGCAATCCGGGAATCTAATGGAAAGATTCTTTGATATGAAAAGCTTTGATTGTTAAAGTCATAATTATTTAACTGAAGTTTTGTTATAATCTAATAAGAACATTATTTTTAGTCAGCAAATTTAAAACAGAAGGTTCTTAAACAATGATTTCTATTGAAATCACAATATTCAGAGTAAGTTAAATAAAAAAAATTTGCCAGAGCGAGAAGAAACACAGAGAATTCTAAAAAAACTTAAAACTTATTTCATAGATTCTATACACTAAAATAAACATAAATTAATTTAAATAAGTTATTTTCAAAAAATTAAAATTGTAATTAATTAGTAAAACTACGAAATTGGAAAAAAAAACGAACAATGAAACTTACTACTCTTGGAATCAGAAGAACTGGCAAAAATACATTCAAGAAATAATTTTTCTGCATGAGACTGTGAAAAGAAAAACAGTTATTAACCATTATTATAAGACTCATTAATTTCACCTTTTCCAATTACCTCCAAAAACACATTTTTCCTTTGACCCTTTTAAAAAGAAAACAATCAATATGTCATTTGTTCATAGACAAAGACATTACATAGAACTATATAATTTTAAAACAAAAATTGAAGAATCTAAGCCAATATTTTCGGATCTAATTATCAAAATCATTATAAAGTGACAAGGATAGGAAATTTTTGATAGATTTAATTAATTATCATAAGTGTATCATAAGTAATTCATAAGCTTCAATAGTATAATAATACATCCATACAATTAATTTGCTTAATTCTATAGTAGAAGAAACATGAATTTCTGTAATAAATTGTAGAGATGTGCAAATTCAGTTCATTATTTTTAAGAAAATTTGAACACAAAAGTAAAAAAATATATTTTTAAAAAGCAGTTATTTTAATCTCTTAATTTTACAAGCAATATTAAGTTATAGTATTAAATATAATTGATTGATTCAAATATACTTTGAAAAAAAAAGCTATAAGGAAATGTTTTAAAATACATTATTCAGTATTCATTTCTATCTGATATCTCTGTGCAAATAAAGAATCTATACGACTAATTAGTGAAAAAATTTTGTGAAAAAGATATTTAATTCAAATAGCTCTATGCTTAGTTTTACCTTGCTTCCATGACATATGAAGGAATTTTTCCTGTTTCTTGGTAAGCTACCAAAAGTTTACTAATTATATCTTCAGGTTGTATTTGAGGCTGGAATAAAAAAAGAGAGGAAAAAACTAATTCACTAAAAGTAAATATCATGAAAACTGACAAAAGTTATTTCCATTCTACCTATTTCCTAAAATAGACAATTTCTAAATAAATGAGTAAATATCAATTAAAATTATTTAAAAGTTTTAAATAAAAAAATACAAAGATATTAACATTAAGAAAAAACATATTGAACAACTTTGGTAGAGTTCTTTAATCTTTTAGGTTTATTTCTATCTATTACATAAAAAAATTTGCATAATCATTGTGTTTTATTCACTTTGTGACTGGTAGATAGTGAGTCATCTAACTCATGATATTTGACATTTGTTTTGCCATAATTGTTGAAAGATTTAATGAAAAATATTACTTAAATTATCTAACTAGAATAAATTATAGAAGTATATTATTGCATTTCAACCAGCATAGTAGATATTAGAAAAGCATGCAAGCATCCTAAAAATAGAAAAAAATAATAGTCACAAAAATTCTCACATTTCTTTACATATGGTAATGTACTAAGCATTTCTGACTAGACAGTTGCCTAAAGTGTTTTGGCTAAAAATCTCAAGCAAGCTAATTAAAAAAAAAAAAAAAATCCAAGTTTGCAAATTATTTAGCTAGATACCAAATAAATAAATTTGTGAAAATGTACATGTTGTGAATTATAAAATTTTAGGAATAGTAATTATTTTTAAAGTATAAATACTAAAATCCATATTTGTTTTAGTTTGTTTACTTTGTTCTTACAAAATCACAAAACACTGAACATTTGCTGAAATAATATTGAGTAAAAACATGGATGGTGTGCAATCTCATTATGAATAAATAAATGATGACATATACATTCAGCGTTCAATAAAGTTACAAAAGCGTTGAAAGGTGAAAATTAATGACAGTTTATTTAGTGCTTCCATAAAGTAACAAAAGCGTTGAAAAGTGAAAATTAATGACAGTTTATTTGGAGCTTCATTGATGCACCTTGTCTAGGACCACAAAATACTTAAATTTTGCATTGGTGGTACTTGGGATTTTTAGTACAAATATTGGAAGTTGGTTAATTAAGAATTTTTTTTTTGGCATTATGAATTCATTTACTAAAAAGAATGATCACATATAGAAATTTCAATTAAAGCATACTTCTAAATCTTTTATCCTTGTTTTCAGTAAAGCAGTATAGTCATTATAGATGGATTCACATTCAGAAGGAATAGTTAAAGGCCTTTCCAGAGACATCTAATAAAGAAAGGAAAGAATATAAGAAATGAAACATAAAAATAATAAAAGATACAATAATCCTGCACTAGAATATAATTAAAACTTAAATATTAATATGGTCAACAAACCTTCATGATTGCTACATTTCTTTCATAAGGCACTAACTCAGATAACACTTGAATAAAAAATGAAACATATTGTGGATTTTTAATATACACAGAGTTTCCAAACTGATTCTGAAAATATAATAAATAGAAATAAATAATTTTGGTTGAAATGCAAAATTTAGTTAGAAAATTATTTGCACAAAAGGGGTGAAAAGATAAATTAAGAATAAAAAAATACAGAATTTAAATTCTTAAATAGGCTTTTATATGAATAGAATTAGAGCAAAAAGACACATGTGTTATTTCTTGTTAAGATTACAGCAATAAGCAACATTAAATATCACAGTAATAACAGGGACTATTTTCAAGAAATCAAAAATTTTTAGATTTTACTATAGCATGAACAAAATTCTAAAATGTTTACTAGACTAATAAAATGAGTGCTATCAGCAAAAATATCACTAATGTTAGTGTCTGGCATTACTAACTTAGTGTCTGGCATTACATGTATTGTAAAGGATGAAGGGAAATGCTATATGATCTTGTATAACTATTAGGAAAAACTACTATCAAAAAAATAATTCCACAAAGACTACATATTTAAGTAGTATATTTAAGGGAAAATTAAATTCTTCAATAAATTTTAAATGGATAATACTATTTTTAAATTTGAACACTTTATAAGTGTTTAAAAGAATTATTCAAATCCAAAATAAAATTAAAGATTTACTGTACCAGAAACCATTGCTTGTAAGCCATGGGAAATGCTTCTTTAGAATGTAAAGCTGTTTGGCGACCAATGATAATTGCTTTCTTCAAAGCATTTTGATTCAAATGCTGGAAAGATCTTTTTACAAGATCTTCATTATTTCCTAAGACAAAAGAAGAAATTTTGTTGAAGGAATTATAACAACTGTCTTAAATAAAGTAATTCAGTAACTCAAATTATTGAAATATATGTAAATAGTTAAATTTTATTCAAATATTTCATAATTTTAAAGAAAAAAGAAAAGAAATGCTTTAAATGCATGCTATTTTGCTGTTTACAATAAAGTAATGAAATAATTTTAGGTATGTTGAAATTATTTTGTACCGCCAGAAATTCAAATAAAATGTCTAATAATTGAGATTTGCTCATTTATTTAACATTTGATTATTTTGTTTGATTTTATATTATCTTTTATTTCAAACTTCAATATCTCAATAGTCGTAATCTTTATATTAGGCACACAGGTCATACATAAAATATTCAGTTTAATTTTTAAGATCTAACCATTTAGATTAGGTTAATAAAGATTACTAATATCAGCCATAGAGATTTGTCATATTGGGACAACTACAGATATTATGTAGATAATATTAGTTGCACAATAAAATCATACATAACTACAGATATAACTAAAGTGTTATGTAACTAAAATTATTCAGCAATCATATTCTGTTTAAAGTAATAGCCAAATAAACAAAAAAATCACAATTTGCTTACATTGTGAATAACTAATAAAACTAACCTTCAGCAGTGTTTGGCTAGTATTCAATTGTTACTTTCATGCAGTGGATAGCATCCAACATGGTTAATATTAAACTTTTTGGATCTGTTTATATCTACTCAATGTCTTATAAAATATACACTTTCAGAAACTTTTAAAAATACCATAAAGAGTTGCTATTTTTTAAATTGTTAAATTATGTAGTCCAGCATTATCCAGTCTTAATCACAAGAACAACAATACGGCTACGAAGAAAAAAATAAAAAGCAAATTGATGCAAGCTTAAAACACTTTACAGGAAATTATTCTCTTGTTCATTTTTCAAATGATAATAGGAGACTCCATCACAATAAAGGTACACAAACATTGGAAGGAAATAATGCAAAACAGCAGATGATAAAATAATTTACAGTCTATGCATAAATAATCTGGACACATAGAAAATGAAATAGAAAAAATATACTCTGAAATTGAGTACAATTTTTTTTCTGGGCAGAAAATAAGAATTTCAGACTAAAAATTAGAATTTTTTATTCATTATATTATTTGAAGTTAACTCCACAGAAAGGAAGAAGAACATCATTTATAGAAATGAAGTCAAATAATTTTGGAGTAAAGATATAAAATATGCAAAAAGAATCTGAGAAAATTTGTATCCTGATTGTATAGCATTTCTTGTAGAATATTAAATAATTATTATGATGTGAATTTTGTATGATATCAACAGTTACGTACAAAATCAGCAAAATTAAACAGAATATAAATACCCTCAAAATAAGTAGAAGATAATTAAACATTTATATTTGAGAATGACTAAATGAAATTTTATTTTATATATGACTAAAAAGTGGCATCAAGATATTTTTATTTCACTTTTGGAAGGGCCTAAAGTTAAACTGTAACACAATCAAAACCCTATGAAGCAGATAAAAAATTTTGTTTAGTCAAAAGCAATCCAGAAATAACATTCAATTAACAGAAGTATACAATACAACAACAACTTACAATACAAAAAGTTTGGATTGGTTCAAAGGAAGGATATTAAAATAATGCAAAAGTATTAAATAACATGTAACTATTAACTGATATGTTCAGAATGTTTGATAATCTCTCTCTCTCTCTCTTTTTAGTATTACTTCTATTATTTAAAAAGGTTGTTCAATAAAAACTTCACTTTGATATTTAAGTCTTGATAAACCACCTTACACTTATATACAAGTTTATAGTACCATTAAAAAAAATGTACTTTGTATTATCAAACAGCTAAAAGATTCGACAATATTGGTAATTATTTTATAAATGATACCCAATATGTAATTTTGATAACATTCATTAAATTTTGAAGTTTTGGTGGCTATTAACTTATGCTTAAAATAATACCATCAATGTAAAAAATTCAACTAAGTTTCATATATATATACACACAAAAGTATTAAAATCAAGTTAATAGGAAAATCGAATAAACCAAATAAAAAATATAAAAAAGAATCAGGCCTGAAGACCTTTTCAAGGGTCACCCTCAGGCAGGGATTAAAAAAAAAGGATTTTTTCTGTGAAGGAAATGCAGACAATGAAGTCTAATAATGATTCCTCGTGACTCGAAAATCCCCTGAAACTAGGCCCAAGTGATATACCATTTTAACAGAAAGGAAAATACAAAACAACAAATTAAAAGAAAATAACCACTAATAAGTAAAAATACAATAACAAAAATAACAATAAAAACAAAAATACCATAAAATAACACTAAGGAAAAAATGAAAAGGCAAGAACATACCATCAGCAGCCAAGGAAATTTTAAGCTATCAACTGTGATTCCCGCTTATTAAAAACACAAAGCTAACGGTAATTTAGGTAAAAATTGTAGGCTCCCAGCACCATCTATTGAGTGATCTAATATGCAAGGAAAGTTCTATTTTTATTTAAGCCAGAGGATTAATCCCAAACCATACATTGTTTAGTTAAAAAATTGTAGAGTAGTAGCTGCATTTGCACTTTCTAAATACTATGAAGTTTTTTCCTGTTCCTTTTTTGGTTTTAGTTTGAATAGGAAATAACTTTTAGTTGTGATTTCGAAACTGTTTTGTTTCGTTTTCAAACTATTTCTTACTTTAGATTATATATATATAGCAGTTTAAGCACTTTAAGATAGTTGAATATAAACAATTAATTGCTATGATATGGAAAAAAGAGCTGATTCTATGAGAAAAATTATTTACTTAAAATTATTTTGGATTCACCATCATGTGTCCTAATGAAAGCTTCAATAATAACAATATAATTCTTCCAATTAATTGCATTTTCAAAGTCAGCTTCAAATAAAATACACACTACATCATCTGGCATCAAGTTTTTGATTATCTATAAAAGAAATATTTGATTTATTACTTCTCACATATATTTGCCCATAGCATAGGTAAATTATAAAAGAAAAAAAATATTGCACTGTTAGTTGATCAAAATAATGAAATTTGTTTTGAATGTTTAACATAATTTACTGAACTTTGAGAAATTTTTAAAAAGTAACCAGTTTGTTAACAAATTAAGAATTAAAACTGAAAAATTCTAAATCCTTCTGCTTTTATTAACTTTAAATTTAAAACAAAAAATAATAACTAGAATAATTTTCTTTAATTCAAAAAAAGAGAGGTTAAAACATTTTTTTAATTGAATTTTATAAACGATATCTAAGATTCTCTACATGGATCTGTGAATTACAAATAAGAAAAATTACCTTTTTATGCTGAATTTTTATTGGTTAAAAATGTGATGCCTTTCCAATTTCGACATAATACGAAGCCAAATGAGAATAAGAGTTCAAATATCATAAGAATTAATTTAACAATTTAAATTCTAATAATATCATTGTAATAAATTTTCTCCATTACTTGCTACTTTCTTTTTAAATGTAATTTTCATTTGTTTCGATTATTATTATCTGAAGTTATCTGCTAATTTCATAACTGTTGATTCATTATGTCATGGGTAATGTCATGTAAGTATTATCGCCAGTTCCTGGGAAAATGTATGATGATCAGCTGAAAAGGTATATCAGTGATAGTATACCATATTTAGAGGATGCCATATTGATCAAATAAGGAAATCATAGTCATCAAATAAAGAAAAGTTAGCATTCTAAGATATTGGCACTTGAAAAATTAAATGCACTCAATTTATATTTATTATATATAAATACTAGCCGCCTTTGGCGACCAGCCGGTTCGCCAATATTACCGCTCACTACAATTTTCAATTAAATATTTTAAGTAACTGCTCTCTTCTCAAACAAAACATTTTTAATCTTCCAATTTTGATAGTCATACCAAACTTATACTGTTGTTTAGATCATTTCGTTCAATTTACTATATATATTTTGCTAATTTTTTGTCATTTCCGGCAAAACTTCAACTTTAATTTTAAGTGGAAATGATGAAATTGCAATTAATATAAAGATATTTTTTAACAAAACCAAGCGTTTTATTTTATTTATCATCTTTATTGTTATTTATTATTATTATTATTGAATATGAGTATTGCAAACAGAATCGCTCGGTATTTAAGTCTTATGTTAACTACAAAATATCTTTTATAGTTTATGTAATATCTCAAACAATAATTGAACAAAAATTTCTGAGATTCAGTATAAAATTCAGTTTTTAGTTTTGCTTTCAAAAGGATTGAAATGAAATCAATAATAATATTTTGTTCCTGCTTATAAATATATTTCAAAAATTATGAAGTCTAAATTTAATGCAGTAAGGTATCATATTCTGATAAATATTCTGGACACACCAAATTTTAAATAAATGAATGAATGTTTCTATTTTCCACGATCAACTAAGACTTATTTATGAAGTTTCGAATGTTAAAAGTTTAGAAAAACTCAACATTTTCATAATCTTAGGCCAATTATTCTTAGGAACCTGCGCGCTGATTGGCGTATTTTTTTTGAAACGATCGATGGAAAATCTAAAATTATCCTTTTTTTTTATTGAATAGTGATATTCAAATTTTCATAAATCAGTCAGTTTAAGTGATTGATTTAGTTGAATGGAAATTAACTCTTTTTATTTAAAATATTAGTGTTTCAAGAGCATTTTGTTATTCGTGATTTCGACAGCAGAAGCTTTATGTAAAATCAAAAATTCGTTATTTATTAGAGCATTTATTGAATTACGTTACATAAAATATAATCATTTTCTATTTAAACCATTTTAGTAAATCTGTTGTGTTTGTGCGTCAACAAAAATAGAATGCAGACAAACTTATTATGAAACTAAATCTTATTACATTATAGATAATATTATCAAATTTACATCAACTTATTTTCATTCAAAATTCTAGCATCGTTTTTAAACAACAAATTAAAAGTTCCAAAAATATCACTGTTGCCAATCTGAATTTCACAACTATTTACAAAATAAAATTTATAATTATTAAAATAATCGTTTGCTACTTTTAAATAAAATATTTACGATTTATGTCGCAACAGATCTTTGTCTTACTAAAGGTTTACAAATGTGTGGCCCTGATTTGAATGGATATCCTGTTCATATTAAACAAAACTTGCCTTAAAATAAAACTGATTTATTGGATTACTAATATAGAGAGTGTAAAAGATCATAAAATAATTTTTCTTGAATTTATTTTTTAGAAAAAATAATACTTCTTATTTGTTCCATTTCCTACAGACACGTGACGAAAATTATATTTTTGCAGATTTCATTTCCAAAAAGATTTAATTTATTTTCAGTTAGAGCTTTAATCAATGTAATGGCAACACTTTGAAAAAAGCTATTTTTTTCTCCTGAATGCGAAACGTGCTTAATCCTCATTTTTATTTTTGACGAAAAAAATTATTGAAAAACATAGTTAAAATATTTATTTAAAAATTCATTAAAAATAGAAATTTAATTTTAAGATTAAAACAGTAGTATCATTTAAAAGATAAATTTTTTATCTTTAACTTCATGTAAAAATATTTTTGTGCGGTAATATTTTCGGCAGTTATAGCAGAAACACGTCAAAATTTCGCTTAATTTTTAAATAAATAAAATTCTAATTAAAAATTCGAAAAAATAACCCCCAGGTGCACATTCCCGGCCTCCAAGGTATACACGTGCCAAATTTGGTAGCTGTAGGTTGAATGGTCTGGCCTGTAGAGCGCCAACACACACACACACACACACACACATTGAGCTTTATTATAAGTATAGATTATAAAAATTACTGCATATTTATTGTTTTGTATTTGATTTAAGAATGGCAGAATTTATTGCCATTCTGAAAATAATTGTAAATTACTTTTTATTAATTTTTGCCCATTAGAAATGTACTACTTACATACAATACTTATTAGCTGTTTTTCAATAATTTTTACAACAATTAATAAAAAAACAAACATCATAAGAAATAAAATTACTTAAAAAACAATGAAACCTTAAATAAAGTTATTGTCAGTCCACCATAAGAACTCTTGCTGCCAAGTATCCAGATTTATAATGCTACAGATTTCGCTATATAAATAAGTTTTAATGGAAAATACATATTTCGAATAAAAGGAATCTATCAATTAATATTATTCTTAGTGGCGATTTGTGGCTGGAAAATAGCTGTTGATCATTTGTCTTCTCTGTTTTATGAGATATGTATATCTGTATTCATTTCATTTAGCTTGATTCTTTAAACTTTTATTACACTTTTCTCCAGTTAATTTAAATGCATTTTATTATTTATTGATTTATTTCTTATTTTCTAAATCTTGGCATTTTTTAAAAAAACCTTCAATTTAAGAAATGAAACTTTAAAAACTGAAAGTATGTAAAATTGTGCATAAAGTTCAGTTTCTTCTGAGAACTATTCCTTTACTGTTATGTTGCTACTGACTATTAATAATCATTGAAAAGAAAAGCTAATTTTTCACTTTACTATTTGAAGTAACAATTCACAAAAAAAAATATTCTTTATAATTTTTTTCTTTTTCAAGCCTGGGAAAATGAATATCTGGAATATTATATAAAGTAAATTTTTGCATCTTTCACAGTACAAATAATATAAGGCAAAATTTAAAATAAAGATTTTGAAAAGGCTTTTAAAACTTAAAACCAAATAAAAAGTTTTTTTTTTTTTTTTTTTTTTTTTCCAGACTGTGAAGTAGAATCCCTAGTTTTTTGGTGTGATAGTTACTAATTTTGTGTATTAGAAAATATTTATTTCTGAGAAAGTAAATAAATATAGATTTCAAGAAATTTTTTTAATAAAAAATATGAAATAATTATGAATTATTATACTATCATTTTTATATTTAACTAAATGAGTCAAGCTGTGTTTTGCAGATAATTTGATGTTAATGATTTGTTTGGTATGAACTGATTTGAATGTTACTTAATATTTCTTAATTGATTATTTTCTTTCTTTTGCTTTATTATGCAGCTGTTAGACATACAATTAATTATTTAGTTTTTCAACTTGATTCGTGTTGATTCATTATATGCATTTAGTTTTTCAACTTGATTCATTATATGCATATGGTAAGGATACTCAAAGTTTTCAAGACTCCAGGTATTCTAATAATTTGCCTCCAAAAATGAAATATAATAATACTATATGAAACCAATTTAATGTTAGCATGCCAATGTAAGAAACTGAATGAACTTCTACTTACCCAAAAAAGACTTCTCATACTGTAACCAGCTTTTAGAACAACTGCCATTAAAGAGAGCGTTTGGTGGCAAGAATTCTCGTGGTGGATAGAAAGTAAATATAATTTTGAGAATGTCTATAAATTATTTTATATTTTTTCCTAGATAAATATCAGAAAAATTAAAAATTGTCAAATATAATAATGAATCGTATATAAAATAATCACTTTAATTTCTGAACTTAATAACATTCGCATTTTAGTCACAAGCATGAATGAAAATGTAATATCTTAAATATACAAAACCTGCTCTATCACATATGTCATATGGAAAGGTTCATCATGACTTTTACAATGTTCTTGCACAATAAAAGCTTCCAACACTATAAAGAGAAAATAAGAATATATATTTAATTGCTTTGTTATTTTCCATAGCAATAAAAATCATGTTTTACATTAAGAAATAAATAAATGCCATTTTGAATAAAATAAATTGAGGTAATCTGCATTTGTAAAATTAAATTGTTGAAAAATTAAAGGAATCTTGAAAACAGAGTTGAACAAACAAAAAGATTATATATTACATGCTTTATATTTCCATCGAAAAAATTATGATATGAACATTTTAAATGTACTTAACTATAACAAATAATAATGATAAAAAAGGCAAACATAACACATTCATTCATGTAAATCATACTATTAAGTCCATACTGTTCCATATTCAGATTTCATATTGTTAAAAGTCAGTATGGAATCTGATATAATTATGAATTATTTTTACTATTTCTACTCTTCTTGAAGTAATACATATAGCAAAGATTACCAATTATCACAAATAGCATTTATCGGGGGGATTGTGTTTATATCTGACTACAGAATTTGAACAAAAATATTTCTTATTATTAACTCCATTTCCCAAATGATTAAACATTAATATTAAACCAGAAACATATTGAATTTTCAGATTTAAAATTTCAATGCAAGATATTAGGAAGAAATAACTGATATACATGAAGGCACTCATTTTTTTGCAGTATGTATATATTATAATATAATACATTAGTAATTATTCCCATATTATAAATTGTTTTAAGTATAAGAATCAAGATGACAGGAGATTGTTGATTTGATGGGTTAAAATTCTCTTTAGAAACTACAGAAAGGCTTTAGAACATATTATATGAGAGAAGCAATTATGATAAGCAGAAGAGCCCATTATATACTCTATAACATATCAAAAGATAATGGATACAAATTGATATTCAATTCATAAAAAAAAATATTATTAAAAATAAGTAAATTCATGCAAATCTTTTGCACATTTAGCATACTCCTCACATCAAAATGATTTTTTTTATGTGAGCAAATATCAGCAAAGTATAAAAATTAGCAAAAATATAAAATATCAGCAAAGTGTTATAAAAAGCAAACAAAACAGCAAAGAAAGTTTATTAATTTAGACATATTAATAATACTATTTTGTACACTGTAACTAATATCAAAATGCAATCACTTTTAATTTTTTATTATCAACTTTTAGTAAATAATACAAAAATATTGTTAAATTTAGTTACTCCTGCTAACAGAACTGTTCACAAGTAAATATGTTATTTAACAAAGCAATAACTATAAAATGCTTGTTCTAGAGATATTAAAAATCATTGCAACTGCAATTTTCATTGGGAATTGCCTTCAGATCAATGGAAAAGGTATAGTTGGATTAGTAAGGGTTAATTTAAGGCCCATGCTTAGCATTTAAAATTTTGTCAATATGACAAGAAAAATGGCAAAGTGATTGGGGGATTTTAAAGGATAGAGAAGTCTGGGTGTCCTGACAACAAAACACTTGTTATTAACACTTATTATATGGTTCTTTAAACATCAAATATAATGAGGGAACAAAAAAATAATATCAAGCCTGATACCATTTACCTTTACTAAACCAATGATGATGACTGAGAAAGAAAGATTAGGTCATATCCCAAATACCATTAATGCTTACTATGCCACTGGATAATAGTGGTTTCCTTTAAAATTAATAAATGTATTAGTAAATTAATAAATGTATTAGTCAGGATATTGGAATGCATGAAATCACAACTGTGGCAAATTTTGCAATGTCCTTCCACTCTCTTCTGCATAATATGTTTGCTAATTTTTATGTACATCTTTTTTTGCTTTTCAGTATGATGATATTGATAAAATATCAAGCAGAATTTTTTTTTTCTAAATAAAGAATTAGAGGAATATTCTCATTTAAGGATCACAATAAAGCAAAACTGGACATGGTTAATCCATGAGATGCTGACAATTTAGGAGCATCATATTTTTCTTTAAATTTCAATTTGAAGACAAATATATTTTAACATAAATTAAATACAGTATATCAAGAGAGTAAAAAAGAATTGTATTCACCGCTATCTTATTTATCACAAGTTTTGTATTAGTTAAGAAAAGAAGATACTGAAAAACAAAAATATGTAGATCATCAAAATTTAGTAGCACTTCTTGACAAAAATAGAATTATTCAAAAAAATTTGTCAGAAAATCAAAATAAAACCATTCATTATCAGATCAACTGATACATTTACTACAAGAAAAAAAAATTTACAGCATTTTTAAACATATTCAATGGCTTACTTGCTACAGTTTGATTTTTCAGAAATTGATGAAGAAAATAAGTACAGAACTCAAGTAATGTTTTATTATCAATGAGTCCACAATTCCATAATGAAAAGAGAGTCTTCATTCTGAACAAAAACCAAAACTATCAATACACAAATGTTAAATTGCAACACTAGAAAATAAATAGTATTAAAAAATTTACAGAGATGAATTGCTTTTTTTTCTTTCCTAATGACATGTGAAATCCCATTTTTATCCACTTAAAATGAATTTACCATTTTAGTAAATACCATCAATAATAAAACAAAAATACATGCATTGTAATGAAAATATAAGTCCAATGAAAAAAAAAAAAAAAACATCCCTCATTATATTGCAATGAAATATTTTATATTTATAAAATTATTTTTTTTTTTTATCATTTGAAATCCAATATAAAAATAATAATCTTCATCAAATAAGGAAAGGTTTATCTAAGAATCTTAAACTTCTTACAATGTAAGATAATTTTTTGAAATATATATAGGGATAAAAGTTAACTGACATATTGCATGCATGGTGTATATAAACTGTTGTCATACAATGCACATTTTTAATTACTTTATACTCTAGTAATTTGCACATATTATTTTGTATAAAAACAACTAATTGAATTTTCCAATTAATTATACCAACTAATTTACTATTCTTCTTAAATAAGATACTTGGAAATGTCAAAATATATGACAAAATACCTCATGAATACCCTCAAAATATCACTAATGATGATGTAAATATGAAATAATTTCTAAAGCTAGTCTTATTATCGAATAAAACTAGCAGGAATATATTCCCCTCGACTTTTGCATATATTAAAACAATATAGGCATTTTGTGTTTGATAGAACATTGCAAAAAATATGAGCATGTATTATGAGTGTCTTTCCTTCAACTATTGAGTTCAAAATTTGATATGTATTTACATTGTTGATGATAAGGTCTCATACTTTTAATATCGTCTAAGTCATTGCATTTTTAAGTAACTGTATTCACACACAAGTAAATATGAATATAAACAATTTATGACAATATATATTTGGACCCAATATAGCAATCCTTAGACATATTGGTTCTAAAATTTGATCTAGATCTACAGTTTTAATGATAAATCTATATATTTAATTTCAAACATCTAGCTAATAGAATTTTTGGGTGAATGAATATACAGGCTTCCAATAAATGGATTTTTTCCCCCAAAAAATTGAAAGGAATCTGCAAAATTTAATGAAAAGGCAACATACAAAATTTCATCCTTGTTAAAAATTGTATCTTGTTCATAAACTGATATAATTCATTTTTTTTCTCCTTCTCTTGTACTCAGAATTTGTCTGAAATATGACAATCATTAAAATCTCAAGACCAAGTTTTCTAATAATTACAATATTTTCTCTTTATATATGAAAAAGTAATAATGCAGTATCTTATTCATCATAAATTTCTTGGATCAAAATATTAAAGCAATAAAGGTTTTCTTTTTTCTTTTCCTTTCCCAGTCTAACTTCAAAAAAATATACAGGAAAATGAAGAAGTGTTTGAAAGTGGTAATGATGTGTTTCAAAGATGGTAATGAAAAAGATTTTTCTGAATCTAGATATTTATGCAAGTACTAAATATATATTTATGTACATCAAATAACAATTTAAAGCAAGTAAAAGAATAATAACTAACGACATCAGTAATTGAGATAGTGAAAAAAGCAAATAACAGGCTAAATACAATTCTAAACACCATTTTCGATTCTGAGTGATATATACTTTATATAGCAGACAATTATTTTTGTAATGAAGAGAAAACTGAATGAAATTAATAATCAAATATAAGTAGTTGAAAAGTAGTAGTAATACAAAATTGCATGCATTAATTCACTTAAATACCTGTTTATATGATTGATCCTTTATTCTAAAAAGAAACAACATTCCTACAAAAGTTGTTAAATAAATTTATCATATATCTTAAATTTAATTCACGAGTTTCTTACATAAACTAGACAAACTAGCCTTCAAACTTACTATTCCTGAAATATAAGTATTGAGAAACATTTCAAATTTCTATCAACATTTTTAAAAATTCCACATTTAAATGAAAAAAAATTTAAAGAATATTGTAAGATTAACTCACTTCTCTTTTGTCATATCTTCTTTTCTCAAAGAGAAGAGTTCTATTAAGAAGGAAAAAATAAATGATAATATACATATATGCATAATATTGATAAAGAAATTGTATATTATATAATATTAATATAAATTAAATATGATATTATATATATATATATATATATATATATATATAAATTCAAATTGATAGAGAAATTTACCTTTCAAGAAACCTTGTATTATAAATAAGCAAACCTAAAAGATAAATTATAAAAATTATTCATTTAAATAGGATTATTCGATTCAGTAGATAAAAAGTTATACAAGAAACAATGCATGGTGACAAAACTTTTTCAATTTCTTCTCCAGTACCATTAAAAGCTTTATTCATAAGATAAGTCATCAAACCTAAAAGACAAAAAAAAAAAAAAAAAAAAATTATCGATGGATATTTTAAAAATGTATAAAAAAATAGTTTTAAATTGCTGAAGGCATTGGAGAATAAAAATGGCACTACTTACCAAGTTGAATAAATTCCAAAGCTTCATTATTGGTAGTATCCATTAAACACAAGTTGCAACTACTTTGGAGAAATTTATCAAAAACCGCTTCAGATTTTAGTCTAATAAAAAAAATTGGAAGTGTGCAATTACAACTTACTTTATTTCATAAAATGTTAAAATGTTCATTTTTACTAATTATGAAAGAAAAAGTGTGTTTATATTGCCAAACTATTAGACAAACCAGTTGAAAAAGAGTTACCAAAAGCATGAATGTATTTTAAAGAGTTAAGATGTGTAATTTGCAGTAATTTTTTTTTTTTTTTGAAATTGAAATTAAGTAAAAATTAAACAAGATTTATCTGGTCTCTTTTGTGTAAAAACTTTCAAAGATATCATTGCACAAAAAATTTTATTACATCACTTTATGATTTAAAAAATTGTTTAGAGAGTGCAAATGCAGCTACTAAAACACAGATGAATTGGGACAAAAGTATTAAAATCCAGTTAATAGGAAAATCAAATAAAAAAGAATCCAGCCTGAAGACTTTTTCAAGAGTCACCTTCAGGCAGGGATTGAAAAAAAAAAAAAAAGGGGGGGGGGATTTATATATATATATGCCTGAATATTGACAATTGTTTAAAAATACTTGTTTGCATAATATTCAAAATACTTTTCATTGCTGTAATAAATTTCAGACAGTTTCCATTGTTCTGTTAAATATTTATTACAGGAATTATAAAGGATTTCCATCCATTTTTGAAAGTTAAAGAGTTTGCGTTTTATATGAGCAATTTACATACAGAATAATAATACAAAGTTACAGTATTGCAGAAGATAGATTACTAAGATAGTTAAGCTTTTAATGGTTTTGTGATGGCCTGCCATTTGATTCTTGTTAAGAAAGTTCATATACACTTAAGCAGAACAGGTGAAGGGCTCTGAAAATAACATAGCTTTAATGTCTATTCCAATTTGTTGTGTTAAAACACTTCATTAAAGAAATCATGAACATCAAGTTATGCACAAAAGATTTATTTTTAAAAAATAGCCAATATGTTAAAAATGCGATCAGGTGACTGCCAATAATAGCTGTTAAATAATAAAATAGCAACATATATTCGACTTTTTAAAAAAAATCAATTTAACTTTAAAATAAAGTTTTAATGACAACTTATCCAGTCTGAAAGGCATTTGGTTTTGCTAAGCACTTATCCAATTTTAGGTGCCCTTAACATTGCATTTTTATATCTATGTTGAATTATACTGATAATATAATTGTCCTTGTACTAGAAAACTTGAGGCAGGTAAGCTGAAGAAATTTTAATGTATTTAGTATATTTACAAAATTAGACTATAAAATTATAATTTCACAGTAATAGGAATCTGTTAAACCACAACAAAGAAATCTAATCAAAACTTCTATTTTCAAAATTCATTATCATAGATGCAAAGTTAAAAGATAAACTCACTTTGTAAGAGAGACATCAAACGGCAGAACTTGCAAAACATGCAGATTCCATAAAATATCAATTTTAATATCAGGCTATAAAAGATTTAAAAAAAAGTTTTAAAAATATGCTTAAGAAAAATAACAATATTAAAGCATTATTATGAAAAAGATTTCTACACATCATCAAAAAGTGAAAAAGTTTTTTTTATATTTATTTGTTTTTGAATAACTACTAAAGTATCAACTAATAAACATTATCATAGTAAAAGGGTTACCCCTTAAGACGAAAAAAAAAATGCCTGTGTTTTTCCTACATGCATATGCAGTATACATATGTGGGAACATATTCAAAAGTGAGATGTGTTGAGGAAATGCATGAACATAAGTTAGGAACTAGTTATAATAATAATGATGGGAGGTGGGATTAAGCGGTGGCTCACTACTGCACCAAAAATGACGACTTCATCTGCCATAAAAATACTTTATTGCAATTTGAAATAAGCAAAACAAAAGGCAATAAAAATAAACACATAGCTTATATACAACTGTAAAAACATGCGGCTAAATCTGACTAGTCATGTTGTCATCAACAATTCTTATTAACCATGACATCATAGCTAAAAAATTTACATAAAACAATTCAACAATGAAAATAAGCAATACATTTGTTTAGATGATTTAAACAAAAGTATTTTAAATCATAAAAAAACTTATAAAAGATAACAAATAATAATACTCCTTGAATTTCAAATTAATTTCATTGGCGGAAAAAACAAGAAGTTAGCAACAATTCAACATTATCAAAAATAATGTATGGATGGTCATATTTACATATAGGGGGAAAAAAAATTCATTTATTGTCTAGATTTTTGCAAGATAAAATTCACGTATTATGTGGGGGAAAGAGATATTGATCATTTACTTCATGCTTTCTAATGTAAATTCACACAAAATTTAGGACTTGAGTGAAATAAAATATAAAATAACATTTTTGTTGTTATGATACAAACCATTTAATAATTATTTAACAACAATAAAAAAAATGTACAATTTTTTTTTTAACTAATTTATGTACTTGGGTATCAATTTTTGTATATTTTTCCTTCATCAGTTTCATTTTTTCCTTTTAAAATAATTTAATCTGCAAAGTTTCTGCATGATTTTTTTACTTTTCTTCATAAACTTTTTCTGCTTTCCTAAAGCTTCACAATACCGAAGTAAATATCTTGAAATCAGAATATTTAAGATATCTCCATAAAACTTTTTTGTCATCATTTACAGTTCCCTGGCCAACTAAAGAACTTTATTTCAGATTTTCAACATGCAAATCTTTAATGCTACTAAAACCACTTTCCACAGCAACAGTGCCATGTGATAATACTTAAATTATTTTTATGGCTCTCCAAAATCTAGAAAATTTTTTGACTTCAAAACATTAGAAAAGAAATAATGAATTTGTTAATTAAATTGATCAAACAGTTTATTGCATTTATGTTGTAATTCTTCCAGGAAAATTTCAAATTGGATTTTTGAATGTTTGTATTTTGGTATAACAGTTTAAAAAAATCCACCATTTGCTTTTCACATGATATTGCATTATTTTTCAATAAACATGGATTTAAACAAGATGCAGCTTTTAAAACTACAAACTTTTGGACATGCAATCAAGCATTTTTTTTTTTTGTAATATTCTTCTCAAATATATAACTCTCACCTGAAAAGTGTACTTTTTTCAATTTCAGTAGTTCCATTAGTATTCAAGTAGCTTGCAGGCATCATTCCAATTTTAGTATTATCTAAAAATTTTGGAAATTAGACTGATCTATGCAAAAGAAAAGGAGAGCAGGTAGAAAAGAGACGATCTTCCATAGTTTAACAATTGCAAATGGCATCGTTTTGTTTTTAAAGCAATGATGAACTTTTTTTTAATTCTCGTAATGCTTAAAGAGATTTGTCTTTCTTAAATGGAGGGGGAAAAAAAAACTCCTCCATTTCCATCCAAGAAATTTAAAAGGACAAGTACTTTCCTAGTTTAAAAAAAATGCCAAAATCCCCCCTTTTTTACAGATGATTTTAAAATTCCTTGTATTTTTCTGGTGTTGTGGCAACCTTGAGTAAAATAATTAAAGACAATAATAATAATAAATTGATTAAAAAAATAATAAGTCAAAACAAGGAAACAAATTCCATTATCTAGAAGAAAAATCTTCATTATTTATGAAAAATAAAATTTTAATTGTGCTATATGCATAATAAAGGGAAAATTTCCTGCAGATGCATTACGGCAAAATTATTTTAATTTTCATTATAATTCTAAAAAAGCATTCATATAAATAAGATGTTTTAAAAGTTATAGAGGAAAAAAAAAAAAAAACTGTACTGTAATTAAATGTGTCACCAAATGAAAATTTTTAATTTAAAAATGGAATAATAATCATCATATGGAATTGGATTTTCAGAAGACATAGCTGAAAAGAAACCAAGATATTGCTAATTGTTTATAATATTAAGATTTATATTTTCAGATTTTAAAAAGTTGATGGTGATCTTTCCCTTGTTTTCAAGAACATGTATGCAGAATCTCATTAAGATTAGACAAGAATTATAGATTTGTAAAAATAACACAAAAAATATTCTGCTTTATCTATAGATTATGGCAAGAATTATAGCATTTATATAAATCATCAATTTCTAAGCATAATTGGATTGCTGTCTTACTTACAACTTCATAAACAATGTCCATGAATTCTTTAAAGTTGAAATTCCAATTCATCATACTTCTAATATCCATGCAAACTTTAAACAGAGAATGCTAAATATAAGAAAAAGGAAAATTAAAAGAAATAAACTTTACTAAAAAGTAATTATTTAATAAATAAAAAGAAACACCAATTTTGAAAATAATCTGGAATGTATTGGTTATAATAAAAGCAAGTACATTGAAATGTTAATCAACTTAAGTAAACAATATATGAAATTCCAATTTTGCCAATTTCAAACAATATTACTTGCACAAGAAAAAGCAAGATTTAATTTAATTAAAGGCAATGAATGATTCACAATAATAAAATTAACATTTATATATATTTTCAATACTTTTATATATATATATATATATATATATATATATATATATATATATTTATTTATATATTGCACCTTTTAATAAAGAACAGTTTATTTTTTCCTCCAAATTAAAACAATTTTGCAAGTTTTAGGATCACTTTGACAACTTCTAGACAACACAGAAGTAACATTTTACAGAAATCTCATGTTAAAAAAGCATCAATTATACAACAGAACAGTAATATTTAAAAAGGACAAAAAGTGTCTAAATTTGCAATCGTAAAGAGATCCAAGATAGTATTTGAAAGTATGCAGAATATTCTGTAGCACACATCATGCACTACTCGAACTCAGATAATATCCAAATCATTTACAATATTAACCAGTATTTATATTCCTATTTATAAAACATTTTGTCCGTCCTTTCACATTTCCAGAGCATACATAAGTAGATTCTGTACTTGTATATTAATCTCTTACTGATTAATCAACAAATATGTCATATCTATTGCAACCGGCAATTTATTGCCAAAGATGTCATGTTAGTTGATTAATTTTGTTTGCATAATAACATGTGGTTAAGATTAAATTTAATCAATGGAATGTAGTTAATATATGATTACCATGGTTCTGCACAATTTACATTTTTCCTCAATTTATGCAGTCATTTTTGTTGTCCTTTGAAAAGTATAAAAAGATAATACAGCATTTCTTAATTTAAAGATCCAGACAATCATTCATCCTTTCATTCTAAAATATCATATATTGGAATACTATGAATTCAATAATATAAAGCTTTGATGTATTCAAAAGAACTAAGCAAATAAATCTTATTGAAATCAACTCCAGACTTTATTACTTCATCGTTTACACATTTTTCATAAAATTTTAGTTGAAGGAAAATTTATAATATAAATAAGATAAATCTTAGATTTTTGGAATCATTTCAATAATCATGAAAAACAAATTATAAATGAATATCCCTATTAAATAATATATAGAGAGGTTAAAAAATCACACACATGTAATCAATTACACAATAAATCAGATGTTTTAAATAAGAGATGGGGCTTATCTATACATAATTTAAAATAAAATTTTAAATTTAAGCAATAAGTGAAACAGACTTAGATGGGACTTCAATAGCATTGAAAAGTAAAACTTATATTTTGATAAAATCATTGGCGTTTTTTGCCTTCGGAATAGTTAGTTATAATGATGGTAGAATATAATGGTTAGTTATAATGAAGTGAGGAATTTTATATGAATGAATTTGAAAAGGTGCACAAATTATTTAAGGTATGATGACGTTTAATCATTATATGCATTAGACATTAATTTTAATACTTCAACATATTAATCTATGGACTTTGCATTTAATATCTTCCACTAAAATTAAAATGAAAAATTGATCACTTCTTCCCCATCTGTTTAAGACATATTGAACAATAAGCAAGATTTTTATTATATAGGTTTGGTATAAAGTTATTCAGGTATTAATAATAGAAAACTGCAAAAAGTAAATTATTTACATCTTCTTTTATATTTTCAATTGCATCAACCAACATTTTTGCAGCAACTAATGAATTCTGAAAAGAAGTCATATTTTTTTAGTTCGATTAAGTAACAATTATGATTAGCTATAATAAATATGTTCTTTTTTCCCCCATTTGACCACAAGGAAGGAAGGAATGAAGATGTGTTCTCAAACAGTGTACCACAAAAATAAGTTTCAAATCTCTTTCTCTGTGTTTCAAATTTACACCAAAACGTACTTTTTGTTGCCAAATATTTCTTGATAAGGTTTCATGAGATAAACTTAAAGCTAACATTAATTACCACCAGTATAAGACATATACAATCAGCGTTTTTTCTTGAAACACAAAATTCTTATTTCGCTGTAGAAATATTACATAGAATTATTAGTTTATTGTTGAGAATCCGATCGAAAATATCAAGTAACTTCTTCAGCGCAATAAAATAGAAAACTTTCATGAAAATGAATGAATTGAAGTGAATTTATTTTATAGTAATGGCTGCGTGTTTGTGTTAATTGCCGAATATAATATTTTTTTCTGAAAAAATGGCTGATTTAGATCCAGATTCACTTAATAAATTGCGAGTGATAGATTTGAGAGAGCATCTATCAAGTCGTGGTTTATCAACATCAGGTTTGAAAGCTGATCTAGTCAAACGACTCCGAGAAGCTATACTAAATTCTGATCAGAATGACGGTATGTTTACATTTGTTTCCGTAATTCGCCGGTAAATAATTGTTGAATTATTGCTAATTACATTGTATCCAGTCTGATGCTATTTACTTATATATGAAGTTTGCTGTCGTGTATAAATTATTACTAACTTTTTGTGTTAGACTTTTTCGTATAGTTTTATGTATATTTCATTATTATTTCTGATCCATGAATGATTGTTCATATTTTTCTTCTGGGTTAGGGTTATTTTGATGTATTGTTTCAAAAGAATCCATAATGTTTTTAAAATCTAAACAAATTGTCTCTTTTATAACGTCTGACTCGATTACTAAACTGATTATTCTCATTTTTAAAAAGTGAAGTAATATTGAAGGGCATTCCATAATTACTTATAAACTAAAGAGATTTTGTGAAGTTTAAACATTTTATTATTAATCAAAATTATCTCATTTAAAACAAATTATATTCGCATCCTAAATCATTCTTAAAATCAATTTTCATTCAGTAATTTTTAAAATTTTTCAATTCTTTTAAAATTTCTCTGTTGAATGCCACTCAACAATGAAACATCTCAGTGATTATGTCTACCATTTCTTCAAAAGGTTGGCAGAATTCTTTTGCTTGCTTGTTTGAGTTTATGTATTAGTGCAACTCAGAAGGCACTATGAAGTAGATTTCGGCATATTATTATTATGTTAAATATATGTGGTAAATAGTGAAGTAAGAATTTGCCGCACTTAGATATAGTATTAACAGTAATAATTCGAATTTGACAGCAGTAATTAATAAAACAAGGAGAATTTATAATTTCAAGTCTGGTTACATTAGTAATTTGTTTCCTTGTCAATTGAGGAGTTTTGATAGTTCTCATTATTTTTGAAAAAAATATTCAAAAATTATGAAACTTATCAATTTTTTTTTCATTTAAATATCAAAATGTTTTTGTTTATAATACTAAGAGTATTCACATGTTTTCATACATCTGTTTTGTGCAACCATCTGTATTTTTTTAGAAACTAAAAAGGTCATGAATAATATCTAAAAGAGCCATGAACATATACAATAAAAAATTTTTTAGTTCAGATATTTAAAAACTGACCCTAGGAGACACTTGAGGACATTTTGCTTCACTGAGATTAGCTTCCTAAATAGTACTCAGGCTTGAGCCTTAAAGGTGTTATATAATTTACTTTTAGAATTGTTTTTTAGGAATGAAAATAAAAGTAATTCAGCATTTAAAAAACAATTGAAAAAATATAAATCTGCAATGGAGTTTCATAAGTAGTCTCAGAAATCAGTAGCACAGCATTTATTTGTTTTAAACTTCCCATCACAAAATTACATTCCCATTTACTTTTTCTTATAAAAATGACTGTCACCTAAGTTTTAAAACAAACCTAATAAATAGTAGTTAGAGGTTATGAGGTTTGGAGAGTAGAATAGATGAATCAAAACATCTCAGCCAATTTGTATCTTGTAATCAAAAGCATATGTAGGTATGCAAACTAATTTTTGTATTAATTAGCAGCCATCTTTATATTTTAATTCTGATCTCCTTTGCTTAACTTTAATACAATGTTTATTTTTCATAGCCTGTAATTATCTCCTTTAGGGGATTTTTTTTTTTCAGCAGAATTCCAAATGCTAATTTGGACCCATGCTAATTATTTAAAATTGGCACAATCATATTTACGCTGTCCACATATTAGATTCTGTATATTTTTCCAATCTTATCAGTTGTTCCATGCTAACCATTTTCACTTAATATCTATATTTTATTGCTATCAGCTTCAATCACATATCCATAAAAAGATGTATTATCAGGATTATAACTCTTTTCATAAAACCTTCTGAATTATTTAAGGCATCAGCAGTATGTGTATGGTGTTTTATTATTTTTATGTATATGAAATTTATTTAGGGAAAGTATTGTCATAATAAAAAAAAATTCAAATTTAAGATTTTGAAGAATTCTGTCTTATCTGTCTGTGGACATGATAATTCACAAATGCTTTGAGCTAGTCCAATGAAATTTCATTTGTGGAATTTATAGATTTCCATTAAATTTTGGGTAAAATTCATTCACAAGAAATCTGTCTGTCTTCTTGTCCAAGTACTAGATCTACATTCAAAACTTAGAGCTGGATTAATATAAATTTATCTCTTTACCAATTCAATTGCATATTTGTATTAAATTTTGATGAAATCCATTGAGGGATTGACTGTATTCTCTATATATGTAAATTCAATGACTCAAAAATTCTCATTTTACATAAGTGAAATATGGTATGCAGTTTTAGTATCAAAGATTTAATTTGTATCAAATGCTGAATTAAACCCATCTAAGTGTTGATGTCACCCATGTTTGTCTGTATATTCTTATACATGTAAATGTGATAATTCAAAAATGCAATTTGCTATGTGATCTTATTACTACAAGTGAAGTTTTGTGTCAAATTTTAGTTTTAATAAGTGGGGTGGGGAGTTCAAAATGCTGATTAGTTTCCTTCATATATATACTGATATACTCAGTTTTCCTCATATGCTGTCTTACAACAGAGCACGAAGTGTTCAAGTGCAGGATAAAATTCTGAGTACTCATGGATTCATGACTTTACTGAAGGTCCACAGTTTTATACAAGAGGGATAAACCTTTATTAGTTAGTATATAAAAAGATTTTAGAGACATTACAACTGCATTTTCCCCCATCCATCTGCAAAAGACTTTACTTTCTAAAAATAAAATAGCCTGATATATCAAAATTGTATTATTTTTAGCCAATATTTAAGGCTTTTATAAATTAAAAATAAAATAAAATAAACCTAACAATAATAGTTTTTTCCAATTACTCTCTGAAACCTTTTTGGGGGGAATTTGATGTCTTTTAATTCTAAAAATGGCATAGAATTTTGCAGCTTATGAATTTAATAGTTATGCTGTCAAAAAGATATTTTGAATAACCCCAAGTAAATATGAAATATATAACATGAGTAAATTTAGTAATGGAGGCTTAAAATTTTTAATTTTATAGTCTAATATATGATTATTATATTATGTTTATTTTTTAATTGTGAATAAAACAAAGGAAGCCAAGGCTATGAAATTTATAGATTAGTATAGCTTATCTATTGAATAAAATTGAAGCATCCTCTGCATCTTTTTTCAAAAATTTATCTTCCCTTGCCCCCTTTTTATTCCCTTGTATTGTTTTTGATTTTTCTATGAAAATGTGATGATCTAGTTCATATATAGTTGAGATTTTTAAATAATCACACAATTCAACTATTTTGTGCATAGAAATCTTGTTGTTTTGCAAATCTTTTGTGCAAGTTGGAAGTAAAAACAAAACGTCTTGTTTTAAATCGTTTCTTATTCTAATCAAAAATTGTATATAATATTCACACAGTATTTTCAGAAAATACTATGTGGCCTGGTCTTATTTAGACATCTTAGTTATTTAAACCAACTTTTAGTAGGTCATTCATGTTCCCATGAAGATTTCTTTAAAATTCCATGGATAAAATAGTTTTAAAATTTCAGATATTTATCAATAAATACAAAAAAATGGGTTCATCCTAATTAAAAGTAAACATTATATATCTTAAATTTATATATACCAAAGAATTTAGGAACTTTACTGTGTGAACTCTACAGAACTACTCTCTCTCTCTCTCTTTGATCAATTACCATTGTTTATTCAAACTTTTCTGAAACTGTTTTCTGTGACTTTTATTTTTTTAAATTATTTTGTTTTATTATTTGGACAAACTCCAGGGAGAAAACACCTCTAAATTATCACACTACATTTTATCTTTGTTTTTATTTCCTTTCTTACCTGCCAGTTTCTAACTAAAAATGAAATATAATCCATCAAGATAAATAAAATGCAATTTTAAATGTATGCCTTAGAATTAAATATGAACAAACTGCAGAAATTTATTTACTCAAACTTTGTGTGCTTGTAGAATATATTAATTTTCACTTAAATACAAATGTTTGTATATCAAATTGAAGGTAATTTAATGTAGAATTTAATAACAAAAACTGTATTACAATATCTGTATTACAAAAAAGTTACGCTCATTTTAGTAAGCTCTATATTAGATTTGCATTTTTTTAAAGTGATACTTACACAGTCAATACTTAGTAGGATAACCCTTATTTTTTAAGACAGCTTCATAGCGTCTTTTCATTGAGTGAACGAGTGTTTTTAGTTCATCTTTCGTAATCACATGATGCCAGGAATCAATTATAGATTCAATAAGTTTTCTTTTATTGGATGGATGTTTTTTTCGTACAAGAATTTTCAAACGTCGCCACAAATTTTCAATTGGATTGAGATCAGGGCTGTTTCCTGGCCATGGTATACATCTATGCCTTTATTTTGAAACCATGCTTTGCATACTTTTGCTGTGTGGCATGGAGCTGAATCCTGCTGAAAAATAAATGATGCTTTGTTGGGGAAGAAATCCCTGATGGAACATATCAATTTTGATTCCAGGACAATTTCGATGTATTTTTTGCTATTCAGGATGCCATCAATCACTTGAATTCGGCCCACACCATCTGCAGACATACATGCCCAAATCATGGCATTTGTTTTTGTTTTTATAGTTGCTTCAATGCAATCAGGATGAACCGCTTCACTTACTCTACATCTCACGTATTTTCTACCATCACTACCAAAGAGCGATATTTTAGTCTCATCGCTCCAGATTACTTGCTTCCATTGATTTTCTGACCATTTAATGTGTTCTTTTGTCCACTTAACTCGTTCTTCAAGTTGCTTTTGATTTAAATATTGTTTTTTCTTTGGAATTCTAGCTTGTAGTCCAAATCCTGATAACCTTCTTCTTTTTGTTCTTGAACTTACTGCAATACCCACTCCATTCATTTCACATCTAATGGCATCTGATGAAATTTTTCTATCTTGAAGGCATAGCCGTTTAATTTTTCTATCGGCAGTAGCAGTTGTGCATTTTTTTTTTCTGCCTGATCTTGCCTTATTTTCCACTGATTTTGTTTTTTCATAACGTAAATAGAACTTTCTTACACCAGAACAAGTCACTGAACCACCAACTTGTCTTGCAATTTCAGCATAAGGGAGACCATTTTATCTTGCAATTCAGCTTCTTTTTGTAGATGTCCAATCAGTTCTTCTTGTTGGTGTTGTTTGTTTAAAATTAGTTTAATTAAAAAAAAGGACTTAAAATATTCAAAAACAGCAATACTCTATTTAATTGTACTAGTATGCATCATTCCGCAAAATATTTCCACAACAATAACTCTTTTACCATCCAAATAACCTAAATTATAGTTACAGACATTTGATGGGTCCTCAGAACAGTGTTTGTGATTGTCTAGTACGCTTTTATTACAAAACACGTCATTATTCAAAACCATTTGTGTTTGTTTGTTCTACTAAAATGAGCGTACCTTTTTTGTAATACAGATATTGTAATACTGTTTTTGTTATTAAATTAGTTCATTTAGAGAAAAAAAATTATAATAAAAAATTCTACAATTAATAAAATTGTAAACATGGGAATGTTAAGTTATAGTAAGAACAATTTTGGATTGATTAATAATCAACAATAATTATTTATTGATTTTATTATTTCAATGATGTGATTAATATAACAGTTGAACTATTAGTAATAAAATGTTTAAAAATAAAGAATTGATATAAAGCAATTTTAATATATATGGAACCCTTTTTTAATTTTTTTAATAAAGGGCAGTAATATTTTTTCTAGTTTCATATCTGATGTATAATTGCAAATTTCTACTTGATTCAATAGATCCTGACAAATTTTTTTCTCAACCATTTGAATATCACCAACACTTGGACACTTAAAGTCATTTTTTTTTTCAAAAAATTTATTTTGCTTACTTTTGAATTAACATCGTATTTTATTATTCATCCTACATACTTTTTCCTTGGCTCTTTCACATGATTCAAAGCAGTGAAGTTCACTCACAAAATCCTGCATTAGAAACAGCAAAGATATGCTGTTTTATAATGTTAAGATTCTTAAAATATGTTGATGCACCATTTGACTAAATTATTGTCTTTTTGACATTGAAATTCAGGTGTTTTTAATATCTTCAATGATATGTTAACTGAACATTTTTATGGTGGCTAAAGCTTGTGGTAATCAAATATGTCTGCGTAGGCTTCCACTTTTAAAATTACACCAATAAGACATTCTAAAATATATTGTTATAGTGTATATTATCATTGGTCTGTCTTTCATGGGCATTTATCTCTTCATTTTGGTGTTTAATTTTATAGGCTTGGGAGAAATAAATGTCTTTCTACTTGTTAAGTAATTTTCAGTAGTCAGATACCAGTGGGAAGACAACCCACTGGTGACCGTCTTCAGTGGCCAGACAGGAAGCTATGTAAAAATAGTGTTGCATTCAACATGTTATTTGCTTCCCAATACAATTTAAGCATTTCTCTATCACAAGGTGTCAAACTAAAATGTTAGCATGATCTAGATAGTTAGTTAGTTCGGGTTTTGTGGCACAAGTGCCATGTCTCCATGATCTAGATAAACAAGATCTAAATTAATGTGGATAGTAAAAAAACAACAACAAAGAAATAGATTATTTTTAAAGCACTATGCAGAAAGGATTAACAGCAGAAAAAAATAATGTAAAATTAATCCTTTCTTTTCTGGACAGTCCCCCCCCCCCCGTTTCTCGGAAATCTTTTTGTTGAATTATGAATTATCGGACGTTATTGCTAATATTATCTTAAAATGTTTTTTTAAGTTAACTTTTAAACATTATGCATACGGATTTGCTAAATTATTTTTATTGGCGGATGTCAGGGACGATATGGAATGGACTTTATTTCTAATATTTTCATTTAACACTTTTTTTTTTTTTTAATTTTGTGCTCGTTTGAAATTTTCCATACATTTAACAAAACGCTCTGCAATTTTAAAATAATATTTAAACACCAGAAATTAATTTGTTTGATACATTATAGGTAGTAATTTTCTTAAAAAAATTTTTTTTATGAGATAAAAGGGCAGCAAATTTTCTTATACATTTTGTGATGTATAAGAAAAATGTTGCACAAAATTTACAAAATCCATTCATGCTGTCTTTTTTATACTTCGCTAAAACATTTTTTTTATTAGTAACAAAAAAGTTGATGATAAGGACCAATTTTCCACTTTTTTCTCTATTTTAATGTTAAACATTCAAGCGATTTTTTACTATAGTTGATGGGCTAAAAGTCAGTGCAATTTTGCTGCCATTAAAGAATATAGTGATTTCTTTTTGTATTTGTGTATGAATTTATCTTTCTGCTAGTAAAATTATTGTTCAGCTCTGATTTGTATTTTGGTAAATAGTGTGGATAGGGGAGAACTCACTGGAAAAATACAGATAATTTCATTCTCAAGCACACTGGTATTGCATCTGGTAATACTGGTATTCACACTATTGCATCTTTGGTAAGTGAATTTGACAAATTATGGTGATTGGCTAAAAATCTGTCTAGTGATAGTTTATATATATATATATATATATATATATATATATATATAAAGGAAGAGGGGTTTACATAATCGAATTTTATCTGAAATTCAGTCAGTGGAAATGTTTTTTTTTAGATAGATAGTTCCTAGATCTCAGATAATTTTCTTCGGATTTTAACTGGCTTGGAATATGCTGTAAGAAATGTAAACATCTTGGATGTGTTCGTAGATGGGTCATCTAGCCCAAAAAGGGTGGAAATGGTGGGTGTTGAAATTTTCATTTCGCTATAACGTCTTTAATATTGAAGATAGAAAACTTAACCAAATTAGCGCCTCATTAAGACGAACAACTTTTGTATTTAAATTTTTTCGATAGGCTGCAACTACTTCGAAGTTAGGACCTAAAAAAGTGATTTTCAAGTCCCTAGTGAACACTTCTACTTTTCTTTTATTTCTATAGTTTGAAACTATTTAAATGCACGTGGAGTAAAGATTAAAATCTTGAATGAAACTAAATAAAATAAAGGAGGAAAAAGATTTAATGGCACGTTATGTAAAAATGACCAGCTTTTTCAATTTTCAGAAGCTGATTGTTTCTGATATATAAAATTAATCTCATTATTCTGTAGACTTTGTTAATTTGTTGGTCTTTTGATTTGATGTCTATCGTATTATTGAGAGTATACCGCATTAAAATATATTGTAATAATAAAATACAGCCATTAAAATTTCATACTATATGCGTTTTCACCAAATTTTTAGATTCTATTAAATGGTGAGAAAAATCAATTAAAAGGAAATATGTTTGTCAGGCTGTTTGAGCGCAAATGTATTCAATAATTACAAAACACAAAGAACTAAGTAAATAAAATTTGATACTCAGGTTTAGTATCTAAAATAGATATTCGTACGAAATTTTGAGCCAAATCTCTCGATCGGTTGACCACCTTTCGGTTCGTACATTCTCATGCGTGTAAACCCGATAATTAATAAACGCATTGATTTAAATAAATGAAATTCGTTATATAGTTTATCGCTACAATTGCAGTTTCGCGTCAAATTTTGGTGTGAACCGGCCTGAAAAAGAGCGTTCAAAAACACGTATTTAAATGTCAATACGTATTCACGTTTAAAAATGCTGGATTCATGCCAAAGATCTGTATTCTGTAACTATAACTAAATCTATAATTTGCAAGTATTTTCCATGGTGAACGCAATTCAAGGTATTCATGGCCTTATCCAAGGTCAAGGTCTAATTTTATGCAGGGAGACAGGGGAAAATTAATTGGATGTTATGCGAGAATGTTTCGGGAGGACCGATCACATTGGATTTTGTATGAGGATTGAAAGAAATTTGAAAATAGTGAGTTTGATGAAAAAGAATCTACGAGAGCTTGCCGAGTGGATCCCCGTCCCCTCCCCATCTGAGCATTAAATTTTATTTTACATTGATTTTAGTTAAAAGAGTAGAACAATTTTTCAAATAAGTTAAGAACATTTTATGCAGCAATTAAAGAAAATAAAATAAAGTGACATCGTTTTGAGAATATTAGTTACAACCGAAAGAAATCAGGGAAAAGATCCTATAACTGCCTTCAGAACTTATTGAGTTGTAGCAATTTGGTCTAAAATTTACAAAGTTGAGTTTTAGTTCTAAAAATTACTCAATGATTCTGAATGGTAATCAAATGAAAACTAGGTAATTATACTTTAGTTTATAGTGTTTCCTCCAATTGCCTTTTTTATAAAATGCTAATGGCTAGAGATTCTTTTTTTATTATTATTTTATAGAACTCATTTTAATTTAAACAATTGAGTAAATAATATTCGTTTGCTCCGCTTAAATGAAGGTCTTGTATTGTGTGTTTATGTTAATTTTTCAATTTTTAATTATAAATGACATTCATTGATCTGATTGTAATTTTACATTTCTATTATCCGAAAAAAATTTGTTGAAATTTTTTGTTACTTTTATGTTTTTTTAAATTTTTATTATTTTTATTTTTCAGGAAATATTTCTGAAAATGTACAAAATTCTGATGAAGAACCTATGGATATAGATGAGCAATCTAATGAAAATGAAGATAATCAGTCAACTGATGAGGGAGAACAATTGGACTCAACCGAAAATGATGGACAATTAGATGAAGAAGAAAATGCCAGATTAAGAGCAGAAGAGGAAGCAAAACTTAGGGCAGAGGAAGAAGCTAGACTAAGAGCTGAGGAAGAGGAAGCGAGACTCAAAGCTGAGGAAGAGGAAACTAGGCTTAAAGTTGAAGAAGAAGCTAGGCTCAGAGCAGAAGAAGAAGAAGCTAGGCTCAGAGCAGAAGAAGAAGAAGCTAGGCTCAGAGCAGAAGAAGAAGAAGAAGCTAGGCTCAGAGCAGAAGAGGAAGAAGCTAGGCTCAGAGCAGAAGAAGAAGCTAGGCTCAGAGCAAAAGAAGAAGCTAGGCTCAGAGCAGCAGAAGAAGAAGCTAGGCTCAGAGCAGAAGAAGAAGCTAGGATCAGAGCAGAAGAAGAAGCTAGGCTCAGAGCAGAAGAAGAAGCTAGGCTCAGAGCAGAAGAAGAAGCTAGGCTCAGAGCTGAAGAAGAAGCTAGGCTCAGGGCAGAGGAAGAAGCTAGGCTCAGAGCAGAAGAAGAAGCTAGGCTTAGGACAGAGGAAGAAGCTAGGCTCAAAGTAGAAGAGGAAGAAGCTAGGCTCAGAGCACAGGAAGAAGCTAGGCTCAGAGCAGAAGAAGAAGCTAAGCTCAGAGCAGAAGAAGAAGCTAGGCTCAGAGCAGAGGAAGAAGCTAGGCTCAGAGCAGAAGAGGAAAAAGCTAGACTCAGAGCAGAGGAAGTTGCTAGGCTCCGAGCAGAAGAGGAAGAAGCTAAGCTCCGAGCAGAAGAGGAAAAGGCTAGAATCCGGGCAGAAGAGGAAAAGGCTAGAATCCGGGCAGAAGAGGAAAAGGCTAGAATCCGGGCAGAAGAGGAAAAGGCTAGAATCCGGGCAGAAGAAGAAAAAGCTAGACTCCGAGCAGAAGAGGAAAAAGCTAGACTGCGAGCAGAAGAGGAAGAAGCCAGACTCAGAGCTGAAGAAGAGGCTATACATGAAGCTCAGGAAGAAGCTAGATTAAAGATTGAGCAGGAAAAAATAAATGAAATGAAAAAACTTGCTGAGGCAGAAGAAAATAAAAAGGCAGCAGAGAGGAGAATGGAGGTAGAAGAAGAGATGAGATTAGAACAAGAGAAATGGCTTGTTGAAGAACAAATGCAGCGTGCTCAAGAAGAACACAGAATGCGAATGAAAGCAGAAGAGCAGAAACGTCTTTTAGAAGAAGAACGCCTCAGGAAAACTAGTGTTGCTGAAGATGAAGAAACACAGAAAAGAGCTGATGAACAAAAGCAGTTTCTAATTGATGAACAACCAAAATTATCTGAAGAAGACATAAAATTGCCTCAAGCTATTGAAAAAGTTCTTGCTCTTAAAAATGAAAGAGCTCAACTTCTTGGAATAGATCCAGATGCAGATGTGCAACCTGCTCCTACTGCAGATGATAAAGGTCCATCCCAAAAATCTGCTTCTGTAATGTTAATTCCTGTTGATGATGAGGATGTTTATAATGAGGATGAGGATTCTGTTATGAAAAACAAAGAATCTAAAAATAAACGTCGCAAAAAGAAAAAGAAAAAGAATCGTCATTCAAAAATTGAAGAAAAAAATGATATATTTATAGAAAAAAATAATGATGCAAATAAAGATATTGATGTGGAATATGTACAAGAAGTCATAGATGTTTCAGATCCATTATATTCTCAGTTTATGAAAATATTTGAGAGATTTAAATTAACAGATGCTGAAAAAGATAAAGAAGAAACACAAGTAGATGTTGCTAAAGATCAGACTAAAGATGAAAATATTAATCCTATGACTCTAAGAAAAAAACCAGTTGATTTAGATGATGATGATGATGATGATGAAAGAGACGATGATGATAAAATAGAGGAAGAAAAACCAAAGTTATCTAAAAGGAAACTAAAAAAACTAAGTAGAATGACAGTTGCAGAATTAAAACAAAAAGTGAGCCGACCTGAGCTGGTGGAAATGCATGACGTCACTGCTAAAGATCCTGTTCTTTTATTGCATTTAAAAGCTTCTCGTAATACTGTGCCTGTACCTCGACATTGGTGTTTCAAACGAAAGTATTTGCAGGGGAAGCGGGGGATTGAAAAGCCTGCTTTTGAACTGCCAGATTTCATCAAACGAACGGGTATCATGGAAATGCGACAAGCGCTGCAAGAAAAAGAAGATCAGAAAACAATGAAAGCTAAGATGCGTGAAAGAGTAAGACCTAAATTAGGCAAAATTGATATTGATTATCAAAAACTTCATGACGCATTTTTCAAATGGCAAACCAAACCTAAGATGACTATTCATGGAGATTTATATTATGAAGGAAAAGAATTTGAAACAAGATTAAAAGAAAAAAAGCCAGGAGATTTGAGTGATGATTTAAGAACGGCCTTGGGTATGCCCACTGGTCCTAATGCCCATAAATGTCCTCCACCATGGCTTATTGCCATGCAGCGTTATGGACCACCTCCATCCTATCCCAATCTAAAAATTCCTGGTCTCAATGCTCCAATACCTGAAGACTGTTCGTTTGGTTATCATGCTGGTGGTTGGGGTAAACCACCTGTTGATGAAACTGGCCGCCCATTGTATGGTGATGTATTTGGAACTCAAATTGCTGATAATCAACCTAATATCCAAGAAGAAGAAATCGATCATACTCTTTGGGGTGAACTTGAATCTGAGTCTTCTGAAGAAGAAGAAGATGAGGATGAAGAAGAAGATGAGGATGAAGAAGAAAAAGCTGAAGATGAATCTGGCTTAGTGACCCCTGCTGAAGGTCTTATTACTCCAAGTGGGTTTAGCTCAATCCCTGCTGGCATGGAGACTCCAGACATGATAGAACTGCGTAAAAGAAAAATAGAATCTGAAATTGAAGGTGGTGAAACACCAGCATTGTATACAATTCTGCCAGAAAAGAAAGGTGAGCGTATTGGTGCTGCTATGATGGGATCCACACACATATATGATCTAGCTGGTGCCATTCCTGCAAACAAACTTAAAATGCCAGGAACTTCCTCTGTTCCTCCACAGGGAATAGAAGTTGCTTTGGATCCTAGTGAATTAGAAATGGACAGTGCTGCTATGGCTGCTCGTTATGAGCAAACCATGAGAGAACAACAATCACAGTTAGAGAAGGAAGATTTAAGTGATATGGTTGCTGAACACGCTGCTCGTCAGAAAAATAAGAGAAAGAAGCAGCAACTTACAAGCACAAAGCCACCAAAGAAATACAAGGAGTTTAAATTTTAAAACTTTCATTTTGAATATTTCATCTTTTTTTTTATGGACTTATTCAGGATTGATAATCATATAATTTTATTTTATTCATTTTATTACTAGGAACTTAAAGATATTGGCATATCTCACATTTAAAATCATACATGTTCAAATAAAATTAAAAAGAATTTTCTTTAGCCGTATATATTCATCAAACTGTAATAAGATTGACTTAAAAATAAAATGTTATGTGCCTTTTAAAATGAACATGGAGTTATATTTTTAAACAGTGTTTAATTATTAATACTTCCTGTCATTTGATTCATATTTGATCCCTCCTCCTTCTTTAAGCAAATGGTTATTTATCCTGTATTTTTTCTCTCTCTCTTTTCATTGAAAATGTTATATTTTTTAAAAAGGAACAATGTATGAAATAGTTGCTTACATTCACTGATAAAAATATCTATTCATAAGTTAAAAATCTTAATAAGAAATAAGATATTTGAATTAAAAAAAAAAGATTTATCTCGGTTGTTCCTGGATAAAATTTTGAATAGCAAATATTTATTTTTTATCTTATCCACAATACCAGTTATTGGTAAAAGACTATGTATTCTTTTTGTTATACATTGATAACTTAATTTTATTTATAAAGGCAATGGTGTTTTAATTGTTTACTCTTGACTACTTTGTTTTTCTTTGACTACTCCTAATAATACATAAACTAACTTCAGTTTGCATGGCTTTCTCAAATGAAGTATCAAAAATTTGTTTGGCCTTGTGAATTAAAATTTAAAAGTAAATATCATTTTGTTTTTATAAAAATAAAAGGAATATGCAGTTAATATTTTTAAAATAATGAAATTGAATATTCATTAAATTCATTTACTGTTTTTATTTTGCTTACATCATAAAAATTAGTATCACAAACTTGAATAGTTAAGAAATCTCTTGTTTTATATACTTTTTGATTGATTTTTTTTATCAAACCATATAATATTAACAATATTACTTTTTATGAAAATTACTTTACTATGTTTATATAAATATAAAATTTGTTTATTAATATCCATTCATATATTTATCATTTACAGAACATTTGTAATATTTGTACATATTCTGTATTAAATGTCATTGTGCACCAGAGCGTGGAATTGCTCTTAAAGAAGTTAATGGACTTTGAAAAATAAAACCCTTTTCTAAATTGGCTCGTTTCATATTTATTAAAAAAATTTTTTCCTAATTCCTATTATTTTATATCTAATTTTTATTAAATCTGATAAGAAGTTAATTATCATTCCTTATCAGAAGAAAATAACACAGTCTTTCCTTTATTTATTACTAGCCGCCTTTGGCGAACAGCTGGTTCGCCAGTTTTACCGCTCGCTACAATTTTCAATTAAATATTTTAAGTAACTGGTGTGTTAATAGATTCTCAAACAAAACATTTTTAATCTTCAAATTTTGATAGTCATACCAAACTTATACTGTTGTTTATATCGTTTCGTTCAATTTGCTATATATATTTTCCTAATTTGTTGTCATTTCCGGTAAAACTTCAACTTTCATTTAAAGTGGAAATGATGAAATTGCAATTAATATAAAGATATTTTTTAATAAAACCAAGCGTTTTATTTTATTTATCATCTTTATTGTTATTTATTTATTATTATTGAATATGAGTATTGCAAACAGAATCGCTCTGTATATAAGTCTTATGTGAACTACAAAATATTTTTCATAATTTATGTAATATCTCAAAGAATAATTCAACAAAAATTTCTCAGATTCAGCATAAAATTCAGTTTTTAGTTTTGCTTTCAAGAAGATTGAAATGAAATCAATAATAATATTTTGTTCCGGCCTATAAATATATTTCAAAAATTATGAAGTCTAAATTTAATGCAGTAAGGTATCATATTCTGAGAAATATTCTGGACACACCAAATTTTAAATAAATGAATGAATGTTTCTATTTTCCATGATCAACTAAGACTTATTTATGAAGTTTTGAATGTTAAAAATTTAGAAAAACTCAACATTTTCATAATCTTAGGCCAATTAATCTTGAGAAACTTGTGCGCTGATTGGCGTATTTTCTTTGAAACGATCGATGCAAAATCTAAAATTATCCTTTTTTTTATTGAATAGTGATATTCAAATTTTCATAAATCAGTCAGTATAAGTGATTGATTTAGTTGATTGGAAATTAATTCTTTTTATTTAAAATATTGTGTTTCAAGAACATTTTGTTAATCGTGATTTCCACAGCAGAAGCTTTATGTAAAATCAAAAATTCGTTATTTATTAGAGCATTTATTGAATCAAGTTACATAAAATATAATCATTTTCCATTCAGATCATTTTTAGAAGATCTGTGTCTTACTAAAGGTTTACAAATTAGCTGTGTGGCCCTGATTTGAATGGATATCCTGTTCATATTAAACAAAATTTGCCTTAAAATAAAACTGATTTATTGGATTAATAATATAGAGAGTGTAAAAGATCATAAAATAATTTTTCTTGAATTTATTTTTTAGAAAAAAATAATACTTCTTATTTGTTTCATTTCCTACAGACGATTTAATTTCCATGAAGATTTAATTAATTTTTAATTGGAGCTTTAATCAATGTGATGGCAACACTTAGAAAAAAGCTATTTTTTTCCCATGAATGCGAAACGTACTCCTGCAGCTAAATTTTATTTTTATTTTGTACGAAAAAAATTGTTGAAAAATATAGCTAAAATATTTATTTAAAAATTCATTAAAAATAGAAATTTAATTTTAAGGTTAAAACAGTGGTATCATTTAAAAGATAAATTTTTGATCTTTAACTTCATATAAAAATCTTTTTGTGCGGTAATATTTTCGGAAGTTATAGCAGAAACACGTCAAAATTTCGCTTAATTTTTAAATAAATAAAATTCTAATTAAAAATTCGAAAAAATAACTCCCAGGTGCACATTCCCGGCCTCCAAGGTATACACGTGCCAAATTTGGTAGCTGTATGTTGAATGGTCTGGCCTGTAGAGCGCCAACATACACACACACACACATTGAGCTTTATTATAAGTATAGATATAGAAGAAATTAAATGCTGCACTGAAGTAAATAAGCTATTGCTTATTTATTTTTATTTTAAATTGTATAATTGCTTATTAATTTTCATTTTAAATTGTATATAAAATTTCTATTCTTAGTACTAAAAAGAAAAAGTTTACGTTTTGTGAAATACTCTGATAAATTTATTGATGTGTGTAAACCAAGCTCGTTAAATTAAAATCAGTTCACTTTAACGTTGAAAGGTTTAAAAAGACGGGCAATGGCAATGTCGTGATGTTTCGGAGTTCCGCGATGTGACAAAGTGGTCACGAGCACCTCCACATCATAATTTGGAATAGTTACTTTAATTTATTAGTTTAGGGAAAAGTTAAATTTAATTGAAACTAGTTTGGACAAGCGCAATAAAGCTCTAACGTCATGAAATTTGGTATTTAATTTATATTATTATTATTTATGATGAAATTAATTGATTACAATAATATAATATTATTTATGGGATAAACTATAGGGAAATTTAATGGAATTACTTTGCACGTGCCTTAACTATGAGGACTGTTTTTTTTAAAATAAATTTTCTGAAGAAAAAATTTCAAGAAATTTCACGCGTGTAGCTCATCGTAGCTATCTTAGGCCAAAACAAATAATTTTGATAAAAAGACGGTGCATTATAGATTAGTTATTTTGAATGCAATTCATTGGCTAATTACGCGTTAGGGGGAAATAAGTAATTTAGAAAGCATACTTCATGATCTAAAATATCTAGATACTTCTAAATTTAAATATTTTTCAGAATATCTCCAGAAAAGTTGGATGAATTGGCTTTGAACTTCAATCATGTAAAAATTATACTTGAACTCTCATTTAGAATACCGACCAGCAGTTGATGAAAAAGAAAAGAATTTACTCTCTCCATCTCGCAAAAAGGAATAGTGATTTGAAATTTCCAACATTCGTTTTATTTGTTGCAGGAGCACATATACATGTTAGTAAAAGTAATACATATATTTGGAAAAGTATAAGGATATTTTTTTAAATCCCAAATTTCTTCATAAAAGCCCCCCTCCCATATGAAATGCACAGTTTCAATAAAATTAAAAGGAACTTATAGAATATGTGACAAAGTAATTTTAAAGTAATAAACTGAAATATGAAGTGAATTTTTTAATTATCGGGATAAATAGGAGTATTTTTTGTGGATATGTTTTAAATGCGCATGCGCGAAATCTAGCACAATTTTCTTCTTGCAATTTCAAAATCAGATATAGGGCAACTTCTACAGAAATTTCAGTTTAATGCCATTAATACTTCACGGACGAGTCGAATCTGCTCCTCTTGCCTCCCTTGGTATTTTTTTTTCTTTGTACACCGGAAGAACCAAGAAAACGTTCCACGGACATTAATTTGTCCGTAGATCCCATTCACTTGCACCTCGAGTGCCAGCTCAGGTATCGTCCTCGTCATCTGACCGCGGTTCAAAATTACGAGGTCCGTCCCAAAATAACCCTAGTATTGCTTTACAACGGGACGTTAATATAACTAAACCAAACTAAACTTATCAAAGACCTCTAATTCACTATCATGTCCTATACCGGATAAATTATCTGCTTATAAGTTATCTATATGTTATCTGTTGGAGTCTGCCTTGAATTCATTAAAGATGAGTCTTCACTTACTGTGGACACCTGCATCCGGTGTAATAGAGTATGATGTTTTGCTTTGCAAGTGAAACAAGTGTGTTTCGATTTGCATTGAGCGATTTTGTAAGAACCGAAACAATTTAAACATAAATGTTTTTCTCGAACAGTTTCATATCTCTTTTGCGGGGAGAATTGCAAAAACTGATCGTATTTATGCAGTGGATGATCAGCGTTTCTACACAGTATAATATATTTGGGATTATTCGATGGCTTAAGAAATAGAGTTTGTGCTTTATTTTTCTGTTCACTAACATCCGAATATTTAGATTTGTATGGAATATTGTGCCCAATGGCATTTAAAACTTGGTATCTTCTTTCTAAAAATTCTATGAAATCATCAAAATTAGGAACTTCCTCGTCTACCAAGGAAAGTTTTAACTGCTTTCGAGATTCGCGTTCCAATTTTTGAAAAATTATATTTATTAAAATAGCATCTGACAATTCATTACGTTCATATTTTAAAACATTTAATGCTCTTAAATTTTTAAGAATACACTCTATTAAATTGCATAAGTCTTTCGAGGATTCATGAAATTTTTTTTCTTGATTAATTATATTTTTGATATGGGTGTCTACAATTACACGTTTATTTGCGAACCTTTCTACTAAAGCTTTCAGAAGGGAATCGTATGTATCTTCAGAAGTTTCTATCAATTTTGCATCGTTTTTTAAAAATGGACGTAAATAGCAGCACTTTTGGTTTTCAGTTAAATTGGGATTATCATTTATTAAATTTAGGAATTGTTGCTTAAAGGAATTCCATTCTTTTATTTTACCGTTAAACAATGGAAGAGGTATTTATCTATGGACTCTTTAATAATAGCACCATTTGTAGAATTAGAAACAGAAGTAGATTTGAGATCATGTGAAATGGATTTGAGGCTTATCTCTGTTTTTAAAATTTCATCCCCGAGTTCGCATAGATTGGATTCCACTTGATCAAAGTCATTGTCCGACACAGTCCTATAATATTCGTTTCTCAGTTCTTTAAATATTGTACTTGTTCTCGAAAGAATATCCAGTTGGGTAATCACTGTCGATTCAATTAAATTTTCTTCTTTTTCAATGAATGTTCGCAGTTTTGTCAACTGTCCTCTAATACTCCCCTTGCTTCTATTCAAGACTATTAAATCACTTGCCATAACTAATTTGGATGGATATCAAATCGAAATCCAGAGCGCTCCGGCTCGACGGACCAAAAATATTGTGGAGGTCGTTGATGTCTCCACAATTGAGATTGGAAAATGAACTAAATAATGCGGTGTAACTAATTAAAATAAACTAAGGAATTGCAGTGTAGCTATAAGTGATGAAACGATGCTTCTATAAAATGCGGTTTATTTCTATGAGAAGGGGCATGGAGGATACAGCTGAGATACTAATAGAGGGAGTGCAACCCTACTTTGGTGTAGGACAAGATAAAATCACGTGCCTTGTGGACAGAATTTGTGTTCACTGTAACCGCATTCACCGTTCCCCATTATATTTCAATGGCAGATTTTTTCTCACTTTTAACTGTTGGATTTTAAAACTTATTTAAGCCATGGTTAACTATTGCTGTGCAATTGGATTCAAAGAAAAAGCTTCTAAGGATAGTTCTGTATCATTTCACAGGTATGTACAATAAACGTATTCTGTTTATATCCATTTTAAGTCAATTTAAAATTTCGTAACCTCCATCACTCAGTGACTTTGGTTGTTAAAACTGAATAATATTTCATAGTTTGGTTTAGTCATTGTATTAAATTTATTTAATTTGTTATTAAGCTTCATTTAAACTGATGTAACTGCATTATATTTTGTTACTTGCTTTATTTTAATCTCGAATGTGTTGTAAGTGCTTGGCTGCAAGCTTGATGTAATTTTTTCTCGTCAATACAAGTGTTTACATAAAAACACTATTGGTAATTGGTAAAAAAACACTATTGACCGATTAATAATTGTGTGTTTATTTTAGTGCAAATAAAGTTCCTTATTATTTCCAATTATGTTGTTTCCTTTTTACCATAAATATTCGAATCGTATTATACCGTAAAAGATATTAAATCCTCATTGTGAATGAAATCGTGAAACTAAAACGTTTTATTGAAAATGTTATATAATAAAATTTCATAAATGTGCCAGCAGTAATTGCATGTTTTTCTTTAAAATTTCGAATTTCCTTATTATTTTGTATTAAACCAACACATTTAAGATTCCAAAAATGATTTAATTTTTTTTCAGCGGTAGTTAGAAGCAAAGTATTTAAAACTGATATTAACAAGGAGAAGGCACGAAGTTTAAAATTGAGTCCGGAATGAGATTTTGTATAATGATAGTATACATTTAGAATGTTTATTAATGAAAATATTAAGACTCAATAGTCAACCTTAAAACTTTCAAATTATATACTAATAATGGGTCACCTGAACTCGTGCTCGAGTAGTGTAGTGGTTAGGGCACTGGCGTAGCATTCAGGAAACCTGGGTTCGATTCTGAGCTAGCTTTTTTTTTCTAAATTATTTCAAAATAATTTAACAGTTTTAATTAATATCTTTTTCACTTTTTATGCAAAAATAAATATTATTCAGAATATTCAAGGGGAAAAAAAGACCTGGGTCACTTTTATAATCTTTTATTATAAAAAGTTTTTTTTTTATCTACATGAGATAATGATAAAAGTATTTGAACATATAATGTAAAATTAAAAGATGTTTTGGGGTAAAGAAAAGAAATAAAATGCTCACTTAAAGAAGAAAAATACTCACTTTTAATTAATGCACAAAAACAAACTAAAAAAGTAAATATAATTTAAATCAATAAACACGGCTACTAATGTAAAAAAGAAAACCTTATTTTCAGTTTGCTTAGTTTTCAAAGAATATATATATAAATTTAGGAAATGTTAACCGGAAATGAAAACCGACCTGACCCAATGCCGGGAAACGTTGCGCGGCAGTTTTTGAGTATGCCAAGATTTGCGATATGACGCCAAAAAAGGCCAGATTTCTCACATGTGACTTGGCTCATGTTGCGTACACTTGTTTAGACTAGAAACAAGCGACTAGCTTCCACCATTTATATCAGCTCTATGGCATGGAGTCACCTTGTTACCAACGGTAAACATCGCGTCTGTGTTAATCAAATACAAAAAATAATAAACTGACAATTAAATAATTTGCTTATAAAATTAAGATAAATTAACATTTTGTCCTTTAAGCAAATAAATTTTAGGTCAAAATAAATTCTTCAGAGAAAAAGACAGACTATTTGTATTTCAACACATTTTATTGGCAAGCATTTTACCTTGAATAAGTTCTAATGATTGTATCACTCAAAGATTTTATTTCAATTATAATATATACAAAGACTACTCAAACTTTGAGCAAGATTGTTAATCATTGTGCACAATATTAAAGCCAGTCAATTAAATTTAATAAATACAACAAATAAATACAGATGATTTTGTTCTAAATATTAGAAAATGTAATATTAAAAATTTTTTTTTACAGGACAATTACTCAAGATCAGATGAACAATGTATGTTTGAGGTTTTAAGGCATTTTCATGAAAAATGAGAACAAATGAAATGATCCGGAACAATTTAATGATTTAACTTATGCACTAGTATCTTTTATCAGAATCCATCTTATGAACTAATTAATAGAAAACATTCAGACAAATAACATTGAATATATATGCAGTCAGTTAAGATTAATACTTTTTGATAATTTACATGTCAAGCCTTCAATACAAAAGAGAGGCTCCAATTCAAATATTGTGATCTTCAAAAAATATGTATGATTTTTCTTTTAATGCTGAATACAAAAAATAAACATCCAGGTCTATAATCTGAGCTATTAACAATCCTAAAACATTTTTTTTTAAATATCTGATATTTCACTACAAATGCAAATAGTCTTTATGTACATTCTGCAGTTCATTCCATTGTCAGGTACAAAAGTTTTCAATGAAATGAATAATGAATTCCTTAATAGCATCTGAAGTTAAACTGAGATTTGAAATGAAATCAAACAAATATTTCTGAAGTCACATTAGCCATTTTCCCTCCATATATATATCAACTTAACCAGCAAAATCTATTTTAATGCTGACAACTATTGCATGATAAATTGATTCAAAAATCGCAAAATTAAAGAGACCAAAACTTTTTTTTATGGAGGATTGATATAAATTCTCATAAATCACTAATTATATAAATAATTTACAAAACCAATTAGGACAAGCTGATTTTATTTGATTATTAATTTAAAATGCATTAAAAATTTCATTTTGATATGATCTCTTGAATTTTTTAAAGATATGCAAATACATTTTAATAATAAAATTCAATTATAATATTTATGTCTTTGCATTTCCTTTTATAATATATATTTGAAATACAGGTAAACCCTATTCAGGGTATATTGTGCTGGCATGGAAATTTAAAATATATTTTGGAAATATTTAAAAAAAAAAAAAAAACTGAAAAAGTTTATTTAACAAATCAAATACTTTTAACACATTTTAATGAAATTAAAGATTATTTGGTGAATCAATCAATAATATAATGAAGTAAATCTTATTACCGTAGCTGTCAATAAATCAAAATACCATAATATGAAAAAGCAAGCATAATCGCTTCACAACTTTGAAAGAATTTTTCTTAGTTTTTATTACTTTTAGAATTTTATTTGAAAACTATCAAATTTTAAAATAGTATATGACTAAGATACAACTGATTCCATAATACACTTATCCTAATAACCAATTTTCTTTTGAAAATTGTAAGATAGTTGCAATTTTAGTACATTTTCAACAAAATCAGGGTTGCCACTAAAATCTGGAAAAAAAAAAAAATTCCTTGTGTTTTCCCTGTACATACATTCCAGATATGAGGAAATGTGAGAACAGCACTCATGTACTATAATGCAATATGGTTTTAAGGAGTGGAAAAAGTAAGGAAAGGAAGCAACAATTTAACATTCAAAACAATCGCATACCTAAAGAAGGTTTATATTTAAATACAAAAAAAAACAAAAAAAACCCACCATTTTATTTTTTATCTAGAATTTAGTAAGACAAAATTCATAAAATAAAACAAACTATTTGTTTATCATGATATAAATCATTTAATGATTACTTAACAACAACAACAAAAAACAATTACAAAGCAAGATTAACTTTTTTATTTATTCATTTTTGTCGATTCATGTATTTGGGCATCAATTTTACCACCTCTGCAGATTTTTCAGTCTTCACTTTCATGGAACTAATCTAACAAATAAAAGTATTACATTTTTGCACGGCTTAATGTACATTTTTTAGCTATTTCACTTTCAGTGAACATATGTGAAAATATTTCCAATATATTATCAAATGCATTAAAAGAATGAATGTGATGCAACAAATTTCAATGCCTATAAAAATTTAGATTTAAATTATTGTTTTTGAACTAAAAAAATCGAAATCAGTTTATTTTCAGAGATTCAATTTGATGTTTTGGGATTTAATATGTTATCTTTTACTGTGTTCCTTTTAGATACTTTCAACATCAATGATGATGTTTTTGACCTTTCAGGCAGTCTCGTATGTTTTCCTCTTTTGGCAGGACTAGTAAGTGTTTGTTTTCTCATATTAAATAGGGTTATTATCTTAAAAAGCGAACAGTATGCAACAAAGGGATTTGTGGAACTTCTCGGACCCATTCGGTTAAATCAAGATTGACTCAACTCAAATATGGTAAACTAAACATCACCGCAGATAGAATGTTCCTGCCAGAGAAATGCATTTGTTTCTTTCACACAGTTATAGAAGTCTCAAGCATGCTCATTAGCAGCAATTCAGGAATCTAATGGGAAAAGAACAACTATCTTGTAAATCAAAACTGGGCTGATCTATATAGAAAAAAAAGCTCAGAGAGTAGAAAAGGGGCGAGTTTCCATATTACACAATCGCGTATGGTATTGATTCATTTTTGGAAGCTATAACCACAATCTTTTATTCTTGCAATCTCTAGAGATCTGCATTTTTTAGATGGGAAAAAATAAGAAACTTAAAAAAAATTTCAAATTTTACAGCATTTTTTAAAGATGATTTTTAAATTCCTTGGGTTTTCCCAGTGGCGTGGCAACCCTGAAAATTGTCACTTATAATAATAAGCAAGCTACTTTTAGATAGAATTAAATAGAATTTTTAAAAATATTTATATTTTTTTAAAAAAAGAGGTTATGTGTATATTCTTGATTAATATAGTTATGTCAATTATTTTAATAAGTTTTATTGTTTTCTTCCAGACCATCTATTTTTGGTATTGATGCAAACATAACATTTAAGTTCATATAAATAATATGTATGAAAAAAAACTTACATATTCCTATTTGGCAGCCCAAGGGAATGAGAAGGATAACATACAAAATTTTGGACAAATATAAAATTTTAAAATCCTTATAATGAAGCTATAAAACAAAATAATTGTAAATTCTTATATTCAAATACAGTAAAATCTCTGAAGTACCCACTCCTGGAAAACAATGATACACAACCTTTTAATGTTTATTGTCTGTCTAGTATTGTAAAAATGTATGAATTAGCAATTTTTAAAAGGCATGTAATTTTTTAAACAAATTACTTTGCAATATAATAATATAGAAAAACTTTTAAAGACGACTCCTTTCATACACATACAAAAGTCACTCCTCTTAATAGCTACATTTGTTTGGCATGATATTTTTGGCCCATAGACACATTAAAATATTCTCTAGAAATGGCCACCAAAACTACATAAGCAGATGGTGTAAGTTCATCCATTCAACTTCAATGAAATTCATTCCTTGGGTCTTCTGTGATCAATTATTTAGAATAAGAGGTAAAAAGAAAGGTGGGCAAGTACATGCACCCTTTTCCTCCAAAGAAAATATCATCAGAAATTAAAAATAAAATAAATAACGCCTTTTACGATGAGGACAGAATATGAATTTTAGCCTCTACTGGTTCCCTCCATCACTCTCCATTTTATACTCTTCTGTGTAAGTCAGACCAGGATGGCAAATTCTAGTCTCTATTACGTTGTCAGATTCAAATGGTTGTTGTTATACTAAATACAGAATAAAAAGCCATTTTTGCTATAAATATTATCTCTGATCTTTAAAAAATGTCCAAATGTTCTTTTCTGAAGACAAATAAGTGTGCAAAAAAGTTACATTAGTATGACAACAGGAACTTGGTTAAAAATCGGTTAGGGATTTTCTTTTCCAATTTAACAATAAAATTGTGGGGAAAAAAACTAAATAATTTTTTTCACATAAGTCTTAGAATTAATTGCATCAGAAACAATGAATTAAGTTTTGCTTTAACAAATATTTGGTTTTCAAAAATGAGACCCACTGCTTGGAAAGGAGTATGGTTACTGCAGAGAGATTTCACTGTATTTCTAAAATGGTAAAAAATAGAATAAGATCATTATTAGCATTTAGATTATTAAAAGCACTGATAGCAAGAAGTGATCTTTACAACTCGAAAGTATTTCCAAACATACTTTTTACATGTTGTTCATGTAGCTGCGGTAACTTTTTTTTAACATTCCCAATTCTTTTGAATAAGACAATTTATTAAATACAGAGAGCTTTTGTAGTACTTTATAAAAAAAATCTGATGATGCACTGATTTATTACTCCTTAGACCTGCTTTACACATTTGAAGGGGGGGGGGCACCTTCAATAACAGCCCAATATAAAGTGATGAAAAGATGACGCTGTATGAAATGAAATATGTAAATCTGTTAAGTTTTAAAATGAATGTCCTTAAAATAAAAACAACAAAGTTCAATTTAATTCACAGCCATAATTATTCAAATATTTACAACTATGTAAGAGCAATGATATTATTAAAAATTAAAACAGTCCCAGTTTAGTAACATTTCAAATCATTGAGGAATTACTGAAACTGTAATTTGAAAAATAAAATAATTAAGACACCATTTCAAAACAAATGGTGTACAAGCTCACAAATGTCATTGCAGATTTGAGTAACTATAATCTATCAGATTAAAAATGCTTCACCTGTTATGTTTTTTTTTCTTTTTGCAAAAATAAATTGATGAAATTGTTAAACAGCAATTATTATCTTAATGTTTATCATGATTCTAATCATGCAATTAAAATCTTCAATCTCATGCACATAATTATGAGTCCTCAATATATACAAACTTTAATAATAAAGGACCAGATAGTTAAAAATATAATTTCACTTTCATGTACAAGATACACACCGATTTATTTTTAAAAAAAATTGATCACTCTGCCAAGAGCCATGTATGTGAAGCATTTTGCATAGCTTCCTGACATGACCGAGAGAGCCACATTTTGGGAAGTAATTTCACTTCATTTTCCAGAACCATAAGAAGCTCCATGTGAAGTCGCATTTTCAACATTGCTTTTGCAGTTTCCATACCCTATAAAATGAAAAGGATAAAAAGAATCATAAGCATAAGCAGAAAACAAAGTTTAATATTAATTCATGCATAATAATAGACTTGTAATGGATTACACCAACAGTTTTATACATTACAATTTTACGTGAACTAAAAAAATGTACGTTATGGAAGTAGCAAACCAGATACAATTGCTTAATTGTAAAACATTATCATTCAAGACAAATTAAAGTGCTCTTAGAAGTCAAGATATTTGACCTAAAAATTATTAAAGTTAAAGTATAAAGCATTAATATTATTATAATATGTCACTTATATATGGATGATTAGAAATGTTTGTATATAGCTCAATATTTGATCATCATGTTATACTGCAAAATGCAGAGATACAATATTGTAAAATAAAGCCAATTAATAAAATAACAGAAAAAAATAAAATAACAGAAAATTTATGAATAAGAGATAACATTGGCAGATTCTTATTTAAATAATAATCAAAATAATTCTAATTTAATAATTTTATATTTAAATTCAGAATTTAAAATAAACCCATAACATTATAAATAAATAACTGTTATGTTTTAATAATTTTATGTCATTATGTGTACAATTAAAATAAATTACACATAAAAAGACTAATTTTTCACTAATTTTCCAAATCTTCCAATTCAAATTTTAAAATAAAAACAACAAAAATCTGACAGCATTATCTGGTATTTAACTGGTTATCAATGGATTATGTGTAGTCCTCAAGTACTTAGTCATTAATTTTAGTCATTCTTGCATAGATGTTCTTCAGACATAATTTAAAAATTTTTTATTTATATTTTACCCATTCATACTAATTTATAAAAGTAACTGTCTGTCAGAACTTGATGTAATTTCTTTAAAATTCTCAAATAATTCTTGAATAGAGGTATGCCATGAATTCCAATATCTTCTGGAGACTCCTTTGGTTGATTAATACCAATATTTTACAATACGATCCATTAGGTACTTTTGTGAAATGTGGCACATGGTTTCCCATATTACTTTGTCAAAGCATATTACAATTTTTTAAAAAAGATTTCGTAAGAGATTGTTGAAAAAACAGAGCTAATCCATAACGAATAATATACAATATAACTGTATGAACTAAAGTACATTTTTTGGTTATTTCACCATTAGTGAACATATACGAAAATATTTCATTATTGAAAGATTAATGAGGCACAACAAGTTTTAATGCTCATAGAAGTCCAGCTTTAAATGATTGTAATGGAATTAAAACATTTGAAATCTATATTTCCGGACATCAAATTTGACATTTTCTGATTTGGTATATCATATTCTCCTGCATTCCTTTTAAGACACAATTTAGAGTTCAATAACAATTATGACTTTTTTTTGAACAGGCATGCAATTTTGTATGTTTTTCACTTTTGCCAAGACTAATAAATGCCTGTTTTCCCATATTACTTAAGCTTATTATCTTCTTACGAAGCAAGTAGTACACAGCAAGCTGTTTTGCAGAACCATTTTGTTAAACCATTAAAAAAAGTCAGGATTTATATTTTTATTTATCCAATCTGCATTAAATATAGATTTTGAGCAGCTCATTTTTTAAAAAAATTCTTTAATCTATTTTGAATAAGCTCACAATTTCTCAAATAATAAATTCATTCAATGAACTCATTTGTGAGTGATTTAATACCACCTCGATGTTTCTGCAAATTGAATGTTGCTATTCCAGGCAAAGAAATTTATTCTAATTTCTCAAGGAGTTATAGCAATCTCGCACATCCGCATTAGCTACAATCCGGGAATCTTATGGAAAGAAAATAACAGATTTTGAAACTGAAATTAGACTGACGCAAAGAGAAAAGGGGGTGGGGAGTAGAAAAGGGACGAGTTTCCACTACCACACAACTGTTTCATTTTTGGTACAATGGAAGTGATCTTTTATTCTTTCAATGTTTAAATATCAACATTTTTTAGCCTGAAAAAAAAACTTACAATTTTTTTGTATTTTCTTGGGTTTTATGAAAGTTTTCAAAACAGAAATAATAGGCATAGAATCAAAAATGAAGTAGAAATATTTTATCACTACAACTGATTTTAATTTTACAATTTACAATTTTTTTTTTGTAATTTCCAATTCTACTTCCTGTAAAAATTTACTTTCTTCTATTATTTTTCTTTGAATATTGTTGCACTTTGCCAAATATAAAAAAATTCGTTAAAATTAATTTTTTGCAACACTTTAGTTTTTTTTCGATGCAAGAAATTTCTTTTTCTAGGTACTTTTTCAAAAAATTCTGAAAAGCAAGGACATAGTGCAGTCCATTTTATTCATAATATTTGTTACATTTTGTTAACATATATTCCCATTTCTTTGCAAATTCCCGTTGTTAGTTTTGTATTCATTGCTTTTTGAAAAAAAGGCATTGTGTTTTCACAGAATAAATAAGCATCTGTTTCTGTTTAATCAATTCTGCTGCTTTAGAAAACTTAACTCGTAATGCGGCATACTCTGTTGTATTTAGTAATGTGGATCACTAAATATGTTCTAGGGAAAGTCCATAGTATTGATTTTCTTTGAATTATAATTTACAGATATTTTACTTTCCACTTCCACTAATAAACTGCTGCCTGAATGAACCTGCTTTCTTTAGTGAAATCGAATAAATGTACACATGTACAGAAAATGAATTTGTTTCTTCCATAGCAAGAAAAAAAAAAAAAAAAAAAGGAAAATAATATTTTATTGATAAAATGTGCATAGCCAGCTTTTCTTTTTTAAAGCTCTCAAAGAGAGTAATATCCTATTGCAGAGCTTCAGATTTGAGTTTTTAAATGACAGAATGTCTATTACTATAAAACTTTTCAGGTATTTGAAAAAAATTGGCCAGGAAACAAACTTTAAATACCAATTTAAAAGAGAAATAATAAGTGACAACAAAAGTTGCAAAAAGTTTTAGAGAAATGCTAAAGTTCCTTGAGAGATAAGTGAAATTACATGATTCAAAGATTGATGAAGTAAAAATATTGTTTTGAATTTTCATATACAGACAGACAGACAGAGGGAGGGGGGTATTTCCCTCAATCCCCCCTAAAAAAATTGGTAAAAATTACAAAGAGTAGCTTTTAACAAAACAAAATCTGGAGGATAAAAGTTCCTCAACATATTCATTCAACAGGAGTTTTTAAAAAATAACCTTTGGCAAAACTGATCCAAAAAGAAATAATTTTCAAAAGAATGATGTCATTTAAAAAGCACACTGCAAAAGAAATTGCTATTACTGAAAACTTATAGCTTCAAATTAAAATTTCATCACACTGGATTTTAAAAATCAACTGATGTAATTGTACACAACAATAAATTTAAATTTACAAGCGTACATTAAAATCCCTTTTGCAGGTTGTTCAAGGAATTGCCCCCAAACAGCATATTAATGAATGATGATTGAACATGTAATGTGCTAAAAAGGCTTCACGGCAATAAGAATAAAAATGAATCCCTTCCTCGAACTCTCACCTTTCATCTATTTCCTTTGAAACATCCAATAAACAACGATTTATGATCATGTTTTCCGATTTATTGTAAACAAAAATCCACAAAAACAAACAAACAAAAATTTTTCTTTTCACTTTTTGAGAAAAAGTCCTTTCTTCAAAATGAAGCCCTTTTCATGATGCTACACACTATCCTCCACATGATTATTATGAAATTTAAGTTTGAATTGATATGATAGGAGTAAAATTAGGCAACAAATTAAACATAATTTAGATGAAGTTCAAACAAATAACAATTATTGTTGCAATATCTTTATCAAAAATAGAAAATAACGAACTTTATCATCAATAAACCAGAAGGAATATTCTCCACAAAATTGTTTTACATACTTCTCAACAAAAGCATTCCCCTTCCCTTGACAAAACTGTGAGCCTTGGAGAAGGTTTTGAATATCATGAGCACTCAATTATTATTATTATTTTAAGAGGTGCATTTTATGTTTCGCATACATGCAAAAGTAAAGAAAGCAGACAATCAATTGTTTGAAAGTTTCAGGTTCATATAGATCTACATTTCAAACGCTTAAATAGTGTATTAAATTTCACTTATCTAAGTCATTGCATTTTTGAGTTATGTATGTAAAAGCACTTACTAACAAAGGATCAACTACCAGATACATCTACACTGCAGACGTTAAACCTGTGCACAAAATTGTACGTATCTAGTTCTTGAAATTTTATAATTTTTATGTTTCTGTATGGTCAGACTTCCTGATGAAGAATTTTGTCCAAAATTTGACAGGAATCTGCAAATTTAGTATATATGCCAATCTATACCAATATTGTATACCGAATTTCATCAATCTATTTGAAAATGCTAGACTGATGAAAGTTAGGGTAACTGTCACGTTCACAAACATGATAGACAGACATAGTTCCAAAAATGAAATTTGTGGACTTGGGAAGGTTTGAAATTTAGAGATTTCTCAAAACAACAATAATTTTTCAATCTCAAACAACAATATTTTTTTTTATATACACACACTATATAAAATATTAAAGATTAAATTTGTTATCACTTTTTTTTACTAACCAAATTGATTAATTCCCTCAATCATGACAAAACAATAATAATTATTATTATCCTAAGATATTCTATTTTAAATATTTTGAAATCTGTAAAATAAACTGAATGCAATCTACAATGTTAATCCAAATTTATATTTTAAATAGAATGCTTTAAAATAAATGATCATGTATCATTTTTTTTTCACTTTCTGGTTTTTGCAGTAATTTATTTGGTATGAGATGCACATACATGTGCCATAGTTTTTGAGATAAAATTTCTAATCCAAGATTCACCAACAAGAACACTGTAATTCTTGGTTCAGAGCAAAGAGTCACTTTACTATTGGTAAACATTACTTCTAAAATTCTAACTTCCTACATTTAATCTTGTTTCCTCTTTAATTTTAATGCATAAAGACAAACTAAGAACACTGTAATTCTTGGCTCAGAGCAAAGAGTCACTTTACTATTGGTAAACATTACTTCTAAAATTCTAATTTCCTACATTTAATCTTGTTTCATCTTTAATTTTAATGCATAAAGACAAACTCTTTATATTACTCAGGAATGTACTTGAAAATATCACACTTATGAGCAAATAAATACATATGTAATGTTTTGCCAAGTGCAAATACAAAGAAAAATTATTGAGCCATCAACTCACAGACTGTCCAGACTATTGAAACTATTGTTACGAACGTGTAATTTTGCTTTCCAGCACGAATAGTGCCATCATAAGAAAGACTGATTTACAGTCATCCGTATTGGATGCTGCTGGATGCCGAGCCAGTGATCTAAGAGCTTGGCGATCATTTGGCGACAAAATGAATACTCGAAACTTCGAGAATTTTGCCGATCCGTCCATTAGGAATCGAGATACGCCTGATTGGTCTAGAAGATTCTAGGCCCATTCCCAGGAACTATAAAAGGCCGGCACTCTCACGTCATCGTTGTAAATTGTAGTCGGAGTCGCCGACAAGTAACGAGTCTTCCAGAGGATAGCGAAGCAACAGCGCAGTACCAACGTTGTGTGGAGCGAGTGCTGAGCTGAGCTGTGAGCATCGAGTCCTGCTGTCTACTGTGGAGACAGCGTTGTATATTGTGTGTAGTAGCCCGTTGTGAGAAGTAGCGAATCTGCAGCTAAAGAGAGAAAAGACAGTGAGACGTTCAGCCGTTGGAGAGACCGTAGTGCGAAGCTCCGAGGATCCTCTCTCCTGCTGGATTCTGTTTGGTCGCTTCGTGTGCTGTGGACGATTACTACTTGTGGGCTACTGTCGTCTGTAGTGTGCTACTGTGTACTGCCCTGTGTTCACCTCTGCTGTAAATATTTGTCGTTTGTGCATTCGTCTTCTTTTAGTTCGTCTCGTGTAAATAAAAGTCGTTGTGTTCTACAGAGGTCTGCTGATTGTGTTCTCTTCACCATACACCCACTATCAAAAAGAACACGCGGTGAGGAAAATCTGTAACACTATCGTTCACCCTTTTAATTCTGAATATATTTTTGAAATTATAGGATACAAGACAGTTGAAACAAAACTATAAATATATAAAATATCATTCTACATATTATATTATATAGAAAAGTATCGACATTTAAATAAATAATAGTTATTAATCAAACCTGACAATCCAGAAACTTATCAAACAAAGGGTCAAAGACATTTTCTTATGTAGCTCCACAATTACCAAGATAGTTCCATTTGGGAAGATTAATTATATATATTTGTCATTTTCACCGTTCAATATTTAAATTAATGATTAATAATTTACTACTATATACCTGCAAAATATATAAACTTTTTTACTATATAATTAACAATTATATAAAATCTTGAGTGATTTAAAGTTGTAAATTTATATATGATCATAAATTTATTCCTTTTGTTAATTTCCTAATTACATAATATTTACTTTTAAAAAATCCTAAAAGCATCTTATAATGATTTCATAAAAAAGCTGTTATGAAATCATTTCATCATATATCTCAACAACAAATTCAGAAATTTGCTAACATCAAGACACAATATTGAAAATAATTTTTAGTCAGTTAAATGTTTCTAAAAAATTCAATTCGGATAAAATTGCTTAGTGCAATTTCTAGGATATTTAAGAAATTTTTTTGACAAAACTGAACAATCAGAACACATCTATTTAGTGAAGGTAAGCAGTACACAGTCCAAAATTTTATTTTTTTAAAGATATGTTCCAAATAAAAACAATTATTACTGTTGAATTTCAGGAGAAATTGTTTCTATTTATTTTTTAATAGAAAAATCTGAGTTTTTGCAAAAATCTAAGTACTTGATATGCATGATATTATATTCCCATAATATTTAAAAACTAAATATTATCTATCAGATCATATTCCATTATACCATATTCCATGTAATATTTATTTTATTAGATCATATTCCTGTAATTTTTTTTTCTACTGCTAATTCTATGAATTTGTTCACAAATATTATGAGAATTTCCAGCATTATAGCTTATCAATAATAATAATTTTAATAACTCTGATTATGATATTTCAGTTTCTTATTAAAACAAATTGTAACATGTCGGATCAAATGCATAATGCAAGTGTACAAAGAAAAATCAACTTGATAACTACTAATACCTATAAATAGTTTAATGGATGTAATTTCCAAGCACACTCTGAAAGCTGTTTTGAAATTTATATCTATTAAGATTTAATTCTCCAGACAGCTGTTTTTGATATTATCTTTAGATTATAACATGATTTCATTTATTTATAACTTGAACATATGGTAAGAAAATACATAAGGGAGACAGAAATAATAGGATTTCAATTAAGTGTCTTAAAAACATTTAATGTCTAATCATTTGAAATAATTCTAGTATGTAAGCTACCAATTGCTATCTTTAACCAAATGCATATACTAACGGTTGTGGAATTTTTAGCTAATGTTTTCACCCGTGAGACAAGATCATAAGGAAGATATTTTGCTTCCATAACTTCAGACACTAGGCCAATGCTTTTTGCTTCATGGGCTGTTATAGTACGTCCTCTTAAAATCAGATCCATAGCCTAAAATAAATAAAAATTAATATATTAAACTTTGGTTCCAAGTATATTCAACTAAAAACAATGCTAGTAAAAATTTTACCAAATTAAAACATAAAAGATATTGAATAACAAGAAATAAATTAAAACATTTCAAACAAAGACCAAAACGCATATTGAAAAATACATGTAACCTGTAGTTTTATAAAAACTGATTATAAAAAAAAAATAGAATAAACCTCGTTTAAAAATTATAAAAGGGCTATTTTGGGATGGACTGCATAATTTTGTAGTAAAAAAAATTAATAAATAACTGAGACAATACACTACTTTTCTAACTATAACAGTGATAGGATATTTGATCCCGAGAAAGTGAACATGAACCAAGCTACTACAGCCCAGAACTAAAAAGAACATCTACACATATAATGCTTAAAAAAACTGAAGTGAAAATCTTTGTAGAGCTCCAAAAGCAAATATTAACAAGTAAGTAAAATGGAAAATAAGTCACAGGTTTTGAAAATTAGAGAGAAACATATATTATTCAGATGTTTACAGTAAATTATTTACAAATTTATTTCTTCATGAAATAATCCACATTTATTTATCTATAAATTAGAATAAAATTTTTAAAATATTTTAAATGCTAATTCTTCAATAGAAACAAATGGAATACAAAACTTTGAACAAATTCTTTGAATGTTACCAAAAACACACCTTACTATTTACACACAAATCCTATTTACAATCACCATTCATACAATTAGTACAACCTGAATTAGATATTTTTATCACAAAAATAAGGAAATATAATAATAATAAAGAAAAAAATATTAAAACATCTTATAAATACAATAAAAAATGAACTTATTTTGGGAAGTGAGGAATATGGAAAAAAATGCACAATAATTTCCTATGTGTATGTGAAGCATACAATACGCATGTATGTTTAAAGATGCATATGATTTTTTTCAAAAATGCATGTTTTGAAAAAATAGTATTAAATTACATTACAACACATCTAATATTAAAACAAAATTCTGTACATTCATAAATGACCATTTAAGCAGATCCTTAATAAGTTTCATAACTTTTAAACATTAAATAGCCTAAAAAAATAGATAAATGAAATTTGTTAGAAATTCTGTAATCTTTACTAAGCATAAAATTTTTTAGAAATTTAATACAAACATCGGAATTAAAGACTAATCATTAGAGTTGCACCAAAATATAATCCAATCACACTCATTATAAAATAAATTTAAATTTTCATAAAAAGTCAAAACCAAATACAGGCATTTACACTTCTAAATAAATAAATAAGAATCAATTTTTTCTTTTAGGCAGGATTTTATAATATTTATGGAAGGGAAAGGGGGGGGGAATGCATGATTAACCAATAAAGATTTTAATTCTGTATCAAATACTATTTTAAGAATATATTTTACAATTTAAGCAAAAATCTATTATTATCAACTTTGAAAATATAATTTTATAAAATAAAAGGTGAAATTTAAAATATAACCATCAAAGAGGAAACTAATATGTAGTTGACTTTATTTTAGATTAGATAAAAGACGTTTCTAGACAAAATTTTGCATATTACAATACTAAAAAAAATAATAACTAACCACAGTAGAACCCACAGCTTGTGGTAAGGTAAGAGTAGCCCCACCTTCAGGAAAGTAACCTAGACTTGTTTGTGGCAAGCAGAATTTAGCAGTATCACTTGCAATGCATACATCAGCATGATTTAAGATTGTCATGCCTAACCCAAAAGCAGGTCCATTTGCAACTGCTACAAAAGCCTTTTTATAACTGGATAATTCTTCAATAAATTCTCTAAAAAGAAAATATTTGTAAAAGTGAATTAAAAAAACTTTTAATGAGAAAAATTCATCTTTCAGAAGAAATATGAGTTTAAACGAAATAAGGAAAATTAGAATTAACATTAAAAAGAACCAAAACTTATATTTCTACAGAAAAATATCTAATGTTAATTTTTATTTTACACATATTTTATACAAGTCATTTTTAGATTTCAAGATGTTGCTTCCAAATAATTTATGAAAAACTGAAAAAAAAAATGTTCACTTTCTTTTTTTAACTACAGTCTAAATTCACATTCACGGGCAGGGAAAACTTGGAACAGTCCTTTTGGAAGCGATTACAGAAATAAGATCTCAATCAAAAATTTTTTTCAATAACCTATGCCTATTTTGATTAGATGCAATTTTTCCCGCTTCTCCCCAAACCCGAAAAACGTTCTATAGTAGAATGTCGGATACTTTCAAAATTTCTCTTAAATAACGCTTTTGTAAAAAGTTATGCCAAAATTACAGGGCTATGACTGCATTTTGTAATTCAATGGTAATGTGGTTCCCATACTTCAAATAACATGATTTTTCATCAATTTGGAATACATCAATTCATTGCTAATTACTTTAATTTTAATTGCCATTTACTTAAATGTAATTTTTTGGAATGCATATCTTATTCGTCTAAATAAATACAATACAGCTTGTATATCTTCTCTGCCCTCCATTATATATCACATGTTCTATGTTTTCAATTCTAGTAGCACAATTGATTTTTTTATTACTATTTGGAACTATTTCTAACATTTTTATAAATATTTTTCATAATTTATAACATTTTTATAAACTATGAAACTTTTGTAATAAAAAGTAAGAAAAATACTTAAAACAACAATCAGATATTAAGTCTTTTAATAAATTTGAAAAATGCTAAAAGGTTTATATACGAAATAATAATAATAATAATAATAATAATGATTTAAGAATGGATCTATCTTTTATCATGAAATAATAATTATATATGAATTTCAACAATTGACTTAACATTAAAAAATAAATATAAGAAGGCAAGTAAGAATTTGTATCTTTAAAAATAGAAAATTTAATAATGCAACAAGAATATTCTTACTCAGAATAGCTTATGCCAGTAAATTTAAAAAATAAATGCATAAATAGGATATATGCAACATTTTCTTTTAAAAGTAAAATTAGGATATGAAATTATTATTTAAAATGAGGGTTGGGGAGAATAAAAAAAAAATGATCAAGTATAGGCATTCAAAAGCAAGTTAAATAGCTTTAATGAATAATTTGTCCAGAAACGGTCTATCTGTATTTTCAAATCCCCCTCTCCCTGTCCATTTTCTTGAAAACTTTTAAAAATAAATTGTTTACTCTGTTTTTTTTTTGTTATATATAAATGTGCACTACTTGTGAATGGAGAATAAAGAGATAAGATAAAAAGAAGGTGGCAGAACAAATTTTAGAGTGAATACAACTTCTTATTTCTATTTTCTTAATCAATTACGAATGTGATGAAAAAAAGTCACACATGCTTGCAGTAAATAAATCTCACTTCATCTTGCCATTATGACTGTTTCTGAAGTTCAGGAAGAGAGAAAAAGCAAATTATCATCAAGTTTATTTTAATATTTTGAATGATGTTGAAAATTATTTTCTTCATAGAAATTTTAGAAATGAGTATTGTGGACCATAGTAATAAAAACCAATGATACGATAAAATGTAAATGATGTGCTTGAATTATTTAGAATAGGATTTGTATGAAATTTTCTGCAAATATCACTTCTCTTTTAAACTAATATACATTATCTTGTCTCAATTGCAAGGAGGGGGCAGGGGGAGTATTTCAGTACTGAAGAGGATTAAAATAAAAACACTTGAAATAAAGTCAGGGCAAAGATATTAGCAAATTTAACAATGACATTAATTAAATCTCATCTCTGAAAGCAATAAAAAGGATAAGCAATTTTTGATAAAATTATTTCAGTATTTGGGTTTCAAGATATATAGAGCTCTTGTTTCACAAAAAAGATTCACAATTTTGATATTAGAACTTAGTAATTCGTACATTTAACAAAGGACTATGCAACATAAAATGCAATTTACAATTCTAAATTTGCTATAATATTCATTTATAACGAATGATATTGTCATCAGAATTATTTATTATTATAACAAATATATGTATATAAATAATATGTTTAACCCCTGTACTAAAAATTCTGACTAGTTATTTAATTCTTCTCAAAATTTGAAATAATTTGATGAGTCAGGACTAAAAAATACTTAAAAGTTTTGATAGGTGATTAATAAAAAAAGTTGATTCTTTTTGAAGGAAAAACATATAGATTTAGCAAAATGAGTTTAATTATTTAAAACAGCCTTTTAAAATCTTTTCTAAAATTACAACAATTTTAAATATAGATGTAAATTATTTTCTCCTGTCAGAGTAAGATTCTTGAGGATTTACGAGTAATCATTTATTTGTTCCAAAAGTTTTCAAGAGTTTTCATAAAAATATAAATCTTTTTCCCATTAACCTGCATCATTAACTATAACTAAACTGGTGATAATTGCATATATTTTATAAATGAAAAACCAAAACATTTTTATGGCCATAACAGTTTCTTACTTGTAGCTTACTTTCCTTGTTCCTAATTCAAAGGTCAAGAATTTACATTGATCTTATTTATATTTCTCTATGGACACAAAATAAATTTTCCATTTTAGTAAATTGTTCTCCTTGTTTTCACACTTAGTATTTCATACATGTAATTATTAATGTCTCTCCTTTCTTTAAAATCCGCTAATTCAATTTAAAAAAAATTTTAAAGGTACTTTTTCCCTCATTTATTTGATCTGAGAACTTCTCAAAAACTTAATACCTGTATGAAACTTTCATAAATATTCCTCATTGATTTGAAATTTTTAAAAATTTGTCAACAAATAATTAGTACTTATAAAATAAAAATATTTTGCAGTTCGTAATCTTTATTACACTTCCAAATATCAAGAAGGGTAATAATTTTTCATATTTTTGAATATAAATCTTACTTTACTGCCACTGCAATCTCAGTTGATGCTTTAACCTTCTGGGGTCCTAAAAGAGGTAGTAAATCAAGACCTAAGCAGAAGGAATCACCAACACCATTTAAAATAAAAATACGACAATTTGGGTCTTGACTTGTTTTTTGTAATGCATCTTTCAATTCTGCTAATGTCTGAAAATGGGGGAAAAGCAGTCAGTACATGAAATATCAATAAAAACATCAACATGTATGTGAAATGGTTGTATATAATTCATTGATATTTTTATAATAACTAAAATATTTAAAAGTTTGAGTAAAAGAAATTCCAGTAATACATTAAAATTGTTGAAAATTACATTGATAAATTTTTTTAAACTAAATCTGAATAATATATGTAAAGAATAAGCTAAGCCTATAATACATGTAAGCACTTCTGCAATTATAAACTTATCTGTCAATCTAGAAGTAATAATGACTTGCATAAATCGATTTATTTGATTTACTAATATTAGCGATTATTGTTTCCTTTTCAATATCTTTTATTAGAAATAAAATGTTGGATAGTTTCTATCAAAGTTAAATAATAATAAAAAAGAAGACAGTTGCTTTGGGAATTTTGGCTGAGATATTGAAGGAGAAAGAAAATGTAATTTAAAAAAAGAATTGGAAATATATTAAACCTTCAGTTCTGAATGCTCATCAATTAGAATTACTGATATCAAATTTTATTGTAATTTGGAAGCTGAAAAAGGTTTTGCTTTATAAATTTTTTAAACATAATTTATAAAAACATAATTTTAAAATTACAAATAAAAAATAAATAAAAGCTCCAAAGTATTTTCCATATATGGCCAGGAATAAAGAAAATCTAAATTCTTTAGAATATACAGGGTATTCCACAAATACTGCCCAAACTTTGCACAGTCAGATTCCTTGTTGGGAGTACATAAAAAATGCCCAAAGAACTGTACCTAAGTTTTCGAGAAAAATACGAAAACAAAGTACGATGTCACATCCGGTGCAAGAAAAACACTTTGACACATCAACACACTATTTGCAAAATACCAAGGCAGATATTCAAAGTGTCTACAATCCATATTAAAGCAGGCTTGAGAGCACCATGGAATGGATGCCTGCCATACGAACAGGAGCACAGAAAGCATTGGAGCACTATCATGTTAGAACCCAAGCCTTGTACTGCATTTAAGGGTATGTCATTGAAGAAAATTGGATAACATATCATAGAGAAATATCAAGTAGGAATGTCCTGAGACCCATTCAGGCAACAGATATGGTCGAAGATGGTGCTCTCTGAGTATGCCAACCCACACATTTACAGACCAGCGCTCCTGGTGTTTCTGTGGGCGGATTGAATGAGGATTGAACTGGGACTACATATGGTTTGTGTGACGGTTGAATACCACATCACGAGTGAAACATGATTCATTAGTCCATAAGGTATGAGCAATGAAAGCACAATCTGTGTTATATTGCAGAACAGCCATTCACAAAAATCCATGGGTTTCTGAAAGACATCTAGTTTTAAACCTTGCACAGTTGTGTATCGAAATCAACACATGTATGATATGATATAATCGCCGAAAATTTTGAATATCATCGTCTGGAAAGATATGCAAATAGTGTTGCTGATGTGTCCACTACAGTGTTTTTCCCTTGCATCGGGTGTGACATCATACTTTATTCTTTATACTTTGACATGAATATCACTTATCTTTTGTCTCGCATATTATGTTTCATATTTTAAAATTATTAAAATAAATTACAAGTAAAAAAAGAGAGAAATGCATCCTTTTCTATTAAGGGAAATATAATGGCAAATTAATTTATTAAAATAAATTTTAAAAATCAATCATGATAATTCATTAGTTTAAATATCAAACACAAATCAAATTCAATTTCTAATAATACTAAGCTTCCATGAGAAAAATGTTTTGTCTTATTGAAAGTTTTAGAAACATTTTATGAATAAAAAAAATTTCCACCATGTGATATAATAAAATAGAAATGCCAATTAGGTTAAAATATTAAAATCTCACGAAATATAAGGAATGAAATTTTACCTCTACAGTAAGGAATATAGAACATCCTCTATTTAGTTTCAACTGTACTTGCAGACAACCGCTCAGGTGATACACTTTTATTGTCTTATAATGGCAAGTGAAAGAAGCACCAGGTGGCCTTGGAATTTCTTCTATCTCTGTCTTTTTTTCATTTCCTGTGGCTAAATAATCATAAATATATATTTACAGTAAAAATAAACAAATTTGCTTTTTTTTTTTTGAATGACTAGACTGTTACAAATGCTGTTATAAAATTCAACAAGTACACAAAAGAACATATATTTGAACTTACTTTTGGTAGACAATAATTTTGTTTTTCAGTATTTAAATTATTATGATACTTGCACAAGAAAGGTAAAGAGAGTTAAAGATAATGCTGACAAAAAAAAAAAAAACCATGATACAGCTAGAATTTTTTTCTATAAAAAAAAATCTTTATCTTTATTTCCATGTTTTATTTAAAATTTAGTAGTATGCAAAAGGAAATATATTAATTTCCAGAGGTATTCCCCTTCAAATATAGCCTCCAGGATGCTTTTCTCTTATCTTCCAAAACTGGAGAGAAAACAACTTAATACAATTCGTAGTCCATGTTTGAAAAATTGATCTGTTAATGCTCAGCATTCTATTTATAAGACAGTTTACATTTCACTCTTATGATTAATTTGAACCTATTTCACCCCTCCCTTTTTAATACTTAACAAATCAGTATGTATTCACAAATTCTTAAAGAATTCCCAATTCCATATATCACCCATTAGCTGGCATTTAAAATTAAAGTCTTATCCTCTTGAATTTTTTTCCCTTCTTTGAAATTTTCTAATAGTTAACAGATTATATTTTCACTTTTGATAAAATGGAAACAATACTTAGCATTAGGAATAAACATTGTAACGTTTCCCATTTCTCCTCACATTGTTAAGGGCATCCAGATCAGATGTAACGTCTCCTACTTCCACACATATTTAAATGCATGCAGACTTTCAGATGTGGATCCTTTTCATTAGGAGTCATTACGTCTGGTCAATAACTAATATAAACAGGTGTGGGAAAACAGCTGTGCATCTCTTCATTTCAAATAGATGCCTTCATCATGTATTCAAAGAAGAGGAACGTTGAAACATACAGATGCTAAACTTTTTTTCCTTTATGAAAAAAATCCTCAAGTCATCAAGAACCAATCAAACACCAACAACCAGTTTCATTAAATGTCAAACCCAAGTTCAATTCAGCCAGCGTTAACTGCGAATTGCTTGTAATTGACATGTGCTCAGGAGGTGTTCGACCACTAAGATAGTGCCTTAACAGACACTCCTTCGGTCGGGTTTAGATCACTGAGGAAGCATTGCTGAGCAGCTACTGGGTGATAGGGATCTCAATGAGAAACTGGAAGCGGATATTTGATGAAAATAAAATGTGTTTTTTCCCCCCTCAGAGAAAAAGAAGAGAAGGGCTTCGAAGGAGAGTTCAGAGTGCGGAAAAGTTGTTCCTGGTTTTTTGGAAGCTCTGTGTGATTCAGCCTTCTGTGTTAGGGTCCAAATAATATTAACCTAGATGAGAACAAGTTATCTTTTGTAAATATATATGGCTGTAAATAAAATTTTTGTAATAAAATGGCTGTAAATATTATTTTTTTAGATTACTCTCTTATTTGGTCAGCCTTGGCCAAGATATTACAACATTAGTAATATTTTAAACAAAAATTATAAATTTCTCAAACTCAGAGCACACGTTAGAAATTAAAACCATTACCACACACACAAACACACACACACACAAAAAAAAAACTTTTTGAACACTGTATTTTGCTTTATATTTTGAGTCCCAGTATCACCCGAGGTACTGATTTTGATGTAGCAGACTAAATCAAGTATCTTTAGGGATCAATTTTTAAGCATGCGAGGTAAAATATTACTTACTATGATGTTAATAATTTTCTTAGATTTTATGGAAAGATTTAAATTTAAAAAATTATATATGGTGATACAAACAAGATATACATTTCAGAAACAATTCTCAAGTACAGCTAAGCACTATGTCTCATCCATGATTTTCTTAAATTATCAAATCAGATGATTTAGTTCATTAAGTTTTTATTTAATTTTTAATTTTATTAAAAACATTTTCTTATGCTGAGCTTTTTGTTCCTTTAAAATACACTATTTTCAAACATTCATTATTAAATAGTTATTCTTAACTCATTAATAGTTCCCGAGTTATGAATAAAATCAATTTGGAATTTTTAATAATATAATATTCAAATATTTTTTTTTAAATCATGAGAAGACCTTTTATGATCAAAATATAATTTAGATCAGAAAGTGTTAAAGAACGTTTTGGATAAACCAATGATATTTCCTAGAAAATTCAGTTTACAACTGAATACATATTAAATGTTGACAATCACCAAAGAAAAGCATACTTCACTGTTACAAAGATCTTAATTAGCTCATGGCAATTAGCAATATAATGATGAAAATAAAACATGTGACTTTCTGATCCTAACCATAAATAAAAGCACAAAATTCTAATAAAATTTTCATTCAGCTTCATTAGTTATTTTCATGAATATTTTTCTATAATATATAAATATTTCCATCTCTTTTATAAATAAAGAGTAGAAAAACACAATAGAAATAATCGCATCAATTTGAAATGATTAAATTTATTATTTTTTAACTAACAAAAAAAAAAATGCTTTTGAAAATTTGCTATAAAATTTATATAAGATGTTTTAGATACAAGAGCATTATAAAATTTGCCATAAACATTTGTAAAGCTTGGATCTAATAGAGATCTAACACAATTATTCACTTGCTGCTATTCCAGTTGCAAAATACACCAATCATGTTGAAAACAGCAGTTTGTAAAATTAACATCAATACCCATGACTTATCCCACATGATGTAACATCAGTGAAATCTGATCTCAACCCCATAATCTTCCAATACGACAATTCTACCATCAGGCCTATCAAGCAAGAGAGGAGCAAGAACCTAGTTCTAAGATTTTTAAAAAAGAGAATACAAATACTTAACACAGTAGAAGTTCAAAAAAGTTTTTGCTTCAACAGGTATGGATATTAAAAGCAACTATATGAAATTAAAATCAACAATATATAATCATTATTTTATGTTCAGCAGAATTCAGTTTGAAGACAATGAAGAGACTTTTTACATTTTTAAGTTCTTTTTAATCCATCGGGAAAGCATTATTATTTACAAGCACAGACGCGGACATTGTGCGTCCGCCATAACGCATCGCAAAAACAGAAGTGGGGAAGAAGCGAGAAACAAATTATCCCTGGTCTTATATAACCTATGATTTTGATAGGGAAAACATTTCTTCATAGTGCTAATATATTACGAGATTTCGATAGGGATTTTTTTTACACACGCGAAGAAGGCAGGGGAAACACAGGGAGATTTTAAAAAAGAATTTGCCTCATCAGCGGTATTTTGCCTCTTCAAGCGGAGTGTGGGAAAGTTATTTTAGCTGATTCTGCAATTTAACAAAGCTTCTCTTTAATTAATTAAGTAGAGACAGTGGAATTGGATCACGAAATAAGAGAATATTTTAGAATAAAGTTACTATGGGCTAAATTGATAAAATCTTGAAAATTAATTAAATTGAAATTAGAGTTAAAATATCATTATATATATATAAATTTTTTTTCTTTCTTAATAGCATTTTAAAAAATGACATTTCTATTTCTTGAAAGTTATTATTCCTAGAAATGGCACATCTTTTTCATCAATACATTTAAAAAGAATATTCTAAAACACTTTCAATAATTTACAATGTAAAACAACTAAGATTCCTGAAATTAATAACGATTATTTGATAATGTGAACAATAAAAACATTTAGCTCTTTAAATTTTTCAAAACATCAAATTAATTAAGCCCATTTATCTTTGAATTTGAAGTTTCATCAAAAATAAATAAAATAATGAATTGTAAGTAAATATTACTTCTTTGACCTTGACATTCAAAATTTCACTAATAAAATTACTTTAAAAAGAATTCTAAAGTTTCATTTCATGAATATGAAGAAAGAAACAATATATTAATAATACAAACAAAAACTAGAATAAATTTTTATATTTATAATGATATTAAGAATTTTATATCATTTAATTAAACATTAATCATAAAGTTACCATAATCAATAATGATAAATATTTCTACTATTTAATTTCCCTTGACTTTTGTTCTTTTCCTTTTTTTAAAAAACATTTTCTTGACAATTTTCAGAAGTAGACAAAATGATTTAGCTTCAGTTTTGCCTTCATATATATTGCATAGTACATTCTTAATAGTATGTGAAAAAAAGTATTCTACTCTAGTTGTTTAAAATCAATATAGAATAAAAATTGAGTGCTCACAAAATAAAACAAAAATCAATATCAATCATTAAGTTCCAGATAAGCATTTTTGTAAACATTTCCTCAATGTTTGAAAACATATTAATCAATATATATAATGTAATAGAAAATATGTTCTAATCTAGGTAGGCTTTTCTCAGAACTCATTATCATAGTTTCACTCATGAAAGATGTAACATCACACAATTTTATGTTAACTTTAATCTATTTCCTTCTAGTGGGATCTCCTCAAATTATCCTAGATGACGTTATCAAGAATGAACTGAAATTTAACTAACAGAAGGGGGAAAGAAAAAAAAATGATTTATGAATACAAAAAAAAAAAAAAAAGAAAGACAATATTGGCAATAATATCATGTACTTTTTAAGCTTAAAGGTGGTATTGAGTCAAAATAATAGAAATTCAGTGATGGCAGAATTGCATTAATAATAATAAATAAAAATCTGCATATGGGCAGAATGCTTACCCATTAGTATCATACAAAAAAAAAAGTGGGAAATGTGGTTTTTATTACTAATTTTTTTTGTTATTGCATAAAAAATTATTTGCATCAATTAAAAAAAAAAGATGGAATGAATGATTTTTGCAAATTTTGTTTTCATATATTCTCGATTCTCAGATATGGAAACCTTCAACGCTCTTGCACATGAGCCAGGAGGTAATGATATTAACAAAATAGAGGAGTGATGAAAGAAGGAAGGATATATTTATATTTAATAATTAGTTGCCTCAGGCAACCAGCTACTTTGCCTGGAATAATAATTATATCCGATTTCAGATAAATCTTAATTCTCTAATTTAACAAACTGTCTGAGAAGGGGAAAAAATTATTTCTGTATCAAACTTAATTTATTTACAATGATTACAATGCTGGACAATATTTTATGTTTAATTTAAAATAATTGGACATTAATAACACAAAACTTGCACTTCCATAACAAATAATAATCTGATGGTTCAATATCGTATCGAAGATAAAATGCCAGGCACACTAACTGCCAACTCGCTTCTTGCAATTCAGGAATACAGAAAGCCTTACACTGCATAGTAGCTATTTTACACACAACTGACATCAAAATGAAATTTTTGCATATTGGCAGAAATACTCTAGTGGTTATTTATATAACCACCATAATAGTGACCGTACACTCAACAAAGACCACCTAAGAACTGGAAAATAAAACTTTGCAACTTCCTCTTTCGTTCAGTATGTAAACTGTTCATATCCAATTTATATTTCATGAAATACAAATTAATTAAATTGGATCCTTTTTTTCGAATAACCTTGTAAATGAATATGTCAGGAAATAATTGTATCAATGTAAATTTCTTTTTTAAAATCACTTTTTGATAAAATTATTTTAAAAGGTCCCACATAAACCTTGAATTTTATTTCCTCTATTTGCCAAACCTACATTACAGAAATTAATGAAGTATAGAGATTAATATCTTGAAACTGTACAAACCTTACAAACAAATTACAGATAATGCAAACAACGTTAAATCATCATCAAATAACATACATATAGCTTCTTCTAATTAGAAAAATTATGCCCAATTGCTGATTTATTATGATACACTTCTTACATTACAGATTTGAATTATTGAATATAATCTATAAAGTATAAAAACATTTTAAAAGGTATAATTTAAATTACTTAAAACTAAAAATAAAAAAAAAATCTGAATTCATTTCATCACATTCTTTTGCTAACTACATTTTTATTTACAAACTACATAGCATTGTAAAATTAATACAAGAAAGGCTGAAGGGAGGTAAGGGAGAATGTAGCATTTTTAGTTTAGCATTGAAATTATAAAGTCCACATCTTTTCTTTTCTTACATACACAACTAAGCTGTTTAAACCTATTTAATAAATGTGAGAAAATTAGAATAAGAGAAAATACAAAAGAAAATTATGTTGAATTGACTTGTAATTCACTTCAATATCATTCTAGCACAATAAAATACATTTAAATAAACTTTTGATGTTAAATTTGATTGAAAGAATTATTTCTTACAATAAAATTTGATTGACAGAACCCCAAGGAAATTTAAAATTATGAAATACTTTAAATAGTTACAACTTACTTGCACTTTTAATTTCCACATAAGATATTGCTGGTGGAGGAGGAGCATGTTTCACATGTAAAAAGTTAGTGCTACTTTCTTCAACAATTATTGACTGATTTCTTAAATTTTTGGTACTTGTACTAATATGACTGAATGATTTTTTGTCATTTGAAACTGTAAAAGAATTGGAGGTGCTCTTGTTAAAGGCTATCCTTTTAGGAAAATTGGAATAGGATACACTTTTATTTGATGCCTGTAAAATTGTAGTAGTTAGGGGCTTTTCACCAGCAGTTCTGAAACTCAATTCTTTTGAGTCAAAAGGGATATGACAAATTGTAGATGAGTTTGATGCAACACTGTTATCCTGGCACAAGGTTTTGTTCATAGTGATAGTAGGGTCAACTGCCCTAGTTATAGATGAAATGGAAGAACTTTTCTCTTTTTTAATAGGTTCAGTTTTCTCAACAGACAAAGTTCGAGATTTAGAACGCAAAAGTTTTAAATACTTATTTGAAATCTTTTTACATGTATCTTTAACTACTGAATTATCTACATGGCTACTTACAGAATTTGTATGCACATTCTTAAGACCATTAATAGTTTGTTCTTGATTTTGGTCTTCATCACTGATTAAACTTTCTTGTATGGAGTTCTGAGTAAAAATTATTTTCTCATGCTTCGGAGAACAATGTATATTTTTTTCATACATATATTTGAGAGCAGAATCCGATTTGTCAGAAACTGGAAAATCAGATGCCACTTTACATTCAATATTCTGTAAACGCACACGGTGGTCTTGAAGAGACACACATGGTTCCAAAACAGGTGGTCCATCATCAATAGGTGAACATTTGTCTAACACATTATCTCTAATAGCAGTTAATCGAGGTAAATCGTCATCTTCAAAACAAGTAGAAACAATAACTTCAGCTCCTACTTCTCTAAAACAAGCATCAATTGTACGTATTCCTTCTTCAGCTATGTCATAAAATGTAGAAGAATAATCGGACATTAAATTTGGACAATCAATTTCTATATCTGGATTTCCTTTTAAATTTAATAAATAATTTATTGGCAAAGAAGATGATTCAGCTTTGGTAAATAATGGACATCCTTCATTCTCTCCTTTATCTAAGAGTTTCTGTTTTTTCTGTATAACAGAAGATGAATCTGAAGGATTAATACAATTTTTTAAAGAAATGCGTGCACTTTTAAGTGGAGAACAAATTATAGCTTCATCATTAGATTTAAACATATTTGACATTATAGGGTCTTCAGAAGACGATTGCTTACTAATAATTGTATCAATTGAAGAAGAGTCTATTTCTTTTAAAGCAGCATTTTTTGAATGACTTCTGAGAGTAAGATTTGTTCGTACATGATTTTTAACAGTCCGATTAGATTTCTTTTTCACTGAAGAAGCTTTAGAATTAGATAGGCAAGCCAACTGATTATTAGATGGGCTTAGTGAATGATCATTATCAAATTTTGGTCTTTTACATGGTTTAGAAACAGTAGAATTTGATTTTTTAGGAGAAGTTTTACCAAATACAGAACATGATGCTGCTTGCCTAATATTAAGCTGCCGTAAAATGTTATCAGGAGAAAAATTTTTGGCCCATTTAATCTCATGGAGAGAATCGTATAATTTTTCAACCTCAGACCTACGTTTTCTGTTATTTTCAGTTTTCTCTGAGGAGAAATTTTTTTCAAATGAAGCATTACGAATTCCTTGAGTGGCATTACTCTGAACACATGTCTGAACCTTTGTGCTTGATATGACAGTTTCTTCTTCTAAATTTTCTTCCTTATAACGTCTGACAACAAGGGTTGTGCATGTTGTAGTACAATCACAGCTGCAAGTTTTCTTACGTATGTTCCTCCTCAAATTATGCCTAAATGGCAAGACAGAACTTTTGGAACTTGAGCATGACAATAATGTCTCATGCTTAATGTTAAAACTGTTGGGACTTATTTCAGGACATGATAACCTTGACAAACTTTCACTCCGTATTTCAGTTTTGACAACTTTAGGAAGAGAAGTGGATGTTATGATGACAGAAGTGTTCTTTGTGCCTCCATCACTTGCAGATGAAACAGTACTAGATACAGAAGAACCAGATGAATTACGATTTCTCTTAGACAAAAGCGAGGAGTGTTGCCCATCATTCATTAAGTGATTATCAGCTTGAAAAATTGAATTTTGTGAAGGACGATTGCTGCAAAACACTGATGAGTCATTAGAACAGGAGGAAAAAGAATTGCATCTAGTCCATTGAGATTGCTCATCAAGAATTTCATGACCAAGTGGAAGTGATGCAGAACCATGTATTTTTGTGAGATCCTGTGTTCTTTTATCCATGTTTATAAAGCAAATCAAAAGTTCAGAAGATTTTAAGCTGCTGAACAGAATTCTCAGTATCATAATGAATCAATATCTTCATTTTGATTGTAAATAGATATTAGAAAACAGAATCTGAAAAGAGAAGGCATAAAATTATCTTAATTATCAAAGTTTAATTTTAATACATACTATCAACTTACTACTGTTTAATACATACAGTCAACTTTTTAATATATACTAATAGAAAAAATACAGGTTTTAAGAAAATGAAATCTGAACTTCTAATTCAGTAATTCAAATACTACAAATATCTTATACCAGTGTTACAATTATATAGTAACTATAAATAAGAATACAATATTTGTATTAATAAAAATATCACAGTATTGAATATTATATTGTATCAGTATTGAAATAAAAATACACGGTACAATAAAAATATCACAGTATTTGAAATAAAAATATCAGTAAAAAGGTAAAAAAGGGAAAGCAAGCGAGTGAAAACATGTCCAAATATTTAATTGTGTAATAACTAATGAGTGTTTTTCAATTTTTTTAAAAACTTTTTTGAACATATGACAAAAACATTAGATTAGTTTGCTCTTTAGTTATTATTATTTGTTTTTTAAGAGCAATAATTAAAATTAAGTGGTACAACCAATACAATTAGTTTTAGTGGTCTTAATATTTCAATTAAATACAAAAACAAATAATATACTAAATGCTCATTTAGTGCACTCAATATTTCATTTTAATGACCAACAAGAACATAAAAATTAAAAGTTACAAATTTAAAATACACTATCTTGTAGAACATATCTACATATCTTGACGTGCATACTAATATTAATGATATGTCAATTGTTACAAATTTTAAGAAATTATTTCATGACATTATGAAATTAATTGATTCTGAGTATGTTGTTCATTTTAAGTAAGAGACAACAAAACCGAAAATAATAATTATCTTCTATTATATTAAAAGGTGTTTCTGAAACTCAGTAGTATGTAGATACTCAATGTTGAAGGTAATGGTTTGACAAGGGTGGAGCAGCTAAGGCAAGTGCCTGTGGTAGCATTATCAAGAGGCACAGTATTAAAGAATCAATTCATTGCAAGAGAAAACTATGCTGTTTTTCTTTTAAACTCTTAATTTCCAAATTCTTTAAAATTAAAATAGCTTCAATTGCATATGGGAGTAAATTTAGAAAACAAATCATAGAAATAGACAGAGAAATAATTGAAGATTTTTCATAATAATATAAAAAGTTTTATATTTACAGAAGACTGATAATCAAACCCCATTTGTAAAAGGTCTTTTTAAAGAGTTCTTTCTCGCAATGGATTATAGCAGGCTACTCCCAGATCTTTTTAAAAGCCCTGCTCCCATGGTCAGTATCGTCATAAAACTGTCATCTTACCTGTTGTGGGATCACCCTCACCATTCTTTATCATACTATTCCACACACCCTCAGGAGTTTTCTGCAAATTGTCGGTAAAATGAATGGACATTAAAGGCCTGAGAATAAGTCATGCCATGAATCTATTCCAGACATTGTGTCATTCGGAATTGCTGCTCAATTTTCATGTCATAATTTTTAAGAAATCTTATATTTTCAAGAATTTAATTATGGAGTGGAATAATGAGATAAATCTGAAGTTTTGGGTGCCTTCATATGGAATTCAAATTAATGCCATAAAAATAGAATCCAGGTTTATGATGCATGGTGATGCATTCAAAACAGCTTAAGTATTGAGTGCTCTTTGAATGTACTAAAGAAAGAAAATATGATGTCTACTTCATGGAGTTGCTGATGAAAGTGAGAAACAGTACAAGAGCTGGGGCTGAAATTAATGAAATATAGTACCAGAAAGGTTTCACATTGGGAAAAAAATGATTTTTTTTTCTTTTTAATTTTGTTAAACACACCAAGGGGGAACTAAAATATTTGAGGCTTTCTAAACTTGCGGTTTTTTCCGATTAACTTATCCCAATTTTTTAAATATTTGAAATGGCTTTAATTTAATAATGTATAAAGATGATTTTAATTGTTGCATCAAATGAGAAGTTTTAAACTTAAATTAAAATTTTTAAAATAATTCTTGTTGACATGAACATTTCTTAGAGTTAAGTTATTAAAATTAGAGAAAAAAATTGCACAAGTTTGCCATAATAGATAGAACAAAAGGAATGTTTTTTCACTGTAGATTTTTCTAGTGGGTATTTATTGAAATTGCAAGAATATTAACATAAATTTATGTCAAAAAAAAAGATATTGTAATTTAAAGCACAAGTAAATATGAAAGAAAAAAAAATTTCTCATCCATGTCAAAAATAATGTTTTATTTAAAGACACAGTGTTTTCTTTTTAAAGTGTTACATTTTTGTTAATGATACTTGTCCTACAAGATTATTTTGTGAAATACCCAATAAAAGAGATGTACTTCATTTTCTTTTTCTACAACTAGCCATTAAACAGCACATAGCAACATAAGCTACTTCCTCGTCGCTATCCAAATTTTGCACTAAATCCATTTTTTAAAAAAATTATTTCCAAAAAATATCAAAAATTGAAAAACAGAGAAAATTAATCTGATTGTGAATATCTGAAAACAATGTATGACAAGAAGTATTTCACAAAAGACAATGTGCCATAGGAACAGTGCCACTTGTTGAGTTTCGGATAACCATAGATAAGTGGAACAGAGGAAAAAATGCATCTGATGCAAGGCGCACTCGGTGCATGGGAATAGAGAAATAGGTTTAAAAATGAGGGTGGGAAATATATATTAACTCTATAGAATTTCTCAGAATAAACATTAAGATAAAATGCTATCTCTCACTATTGACATTGACTGGATTATGAGCTTCTTATTAAATTCATGAAAAATAATTAGGAATAAAGTATTATTCTATTTTTAAAGAACAGAATAAAATAGAGAAAGAAATATTTACACTTGTTTGGTAAAGTGTTATAAAAATCCATTCCAGGTTATCAATATTTAACAGTGTTTAAAAATTAATCAGTAATGCATATAATTTTTAATTATTTACATTTGTCAGTTGTTTGTTCTTTTATATATAAAATTAATGGAAGGCATATTTGATTTTATGTTTTTCTAAAAGATTAAATTTTTCACACAAGAACTCTTTTTTTCCCCTTCTTTTTCTTAATTGAGCTCTTTTTATATATGATTAAAATTATATTGTATCAAATTTCCTAATCAAGCCTACAAAATTTCAAGCAATATTTTATAAAATTTGTTTCTTAAATATTTTTGTGATATATATTTATGATGCCTTTTAGAAGAAAGACTAATTCATATTTAATGTTCTGAAGTTTATATTATTAATAATAAAAGTGCATGCATGTACCGGTTCATTGCATAGCAAATGACAAGACTTTAAATTAAAATCTGGCACAAATATACTTTTAATTCTCAGAATGTACATCAGAGAGTGATTTTGTTTTAAAACTTTAACTAAACAGTAAAGAAATTTTCAGTTTTTTTTTTGGTGATAACCTCTTGTAATATTAACCAAAATAATTTTTATGCATCGAAACATTCAAAATATATTCTTTTTAATGCCATAAGTTAATAAACACATATTCTCTATAATTTTGACAAATTTCCAAAGTTATTTGCAATAAAAGATCTCATTATTGTCAAACCCATTTATTTACAACTTCATCAAGGTTCTAAATTGGTTCTTCTTCTTTTACAAAAAAGATAATTGTTATCATGGGAAATTTATTCAATCAATTTCTTTAATCTTCTTCATTTTTAAGCAAAGAAAATGTTTCAAGTGATTTTATAGCCTACTAGTCGACTTTGGCGACCAGCCGGTTCGCCAGTATTACCGCTCGCTACAATTTTCAATTAAATATTTTAAGTAACTGGTCTCTTAAACGATTCTCAAACAAAACATTTTTAATCTTCAAATTTTGATAGTCATACCAAACTTATACTGTTTAGATCGTTTGGTTCAATTTACTACTATATATATTTTGCTAATTTGCTGTCATTTCCGCCAAAACTTCAACTTTAATGTAAAATGCAAATAATGAAATTGCGATTAATATTAAGATATTTTTTAATAAAACCAAGCATTTTATTTTATTTATAATCTTTGTTGTTATTTATTAATTATTATTATTATTGAATGTGAGTATTGCAAACAGAATCGCTCGGTATTTAAGTCTTATGTGAACTACAAAATATTTTTCATAATTTATGTAATATCACAAACAATAATTCAACAAAAAATTTTCAGATTCAGCATAAAATACAGTTATTAGTTTTGCTTTCAAAAGGATTGAAATGAAATCAATAATAATATTTTGTTCCTGCCTATAAATATATTTAAAAAATTATGAAGTCTAAATTGAATGCAGTAACGTATCATATTCTGGACACACCAAATTTTAAATGAAAGAATGAATGTTTCTATTTTCCACGATTAACTAAGACTTATTTATGAAGTTTTAAATGTTAAAAATTTAGAAAAACTCAACATTTTCATAATCTTAGGCCAGTTAATCTTGAGAAACCTGCGCGCTGATAGGCGTATTTTCTTTGAAGCGATCGATGGAAAATCTAAAATTATCCTTTTTTTTATTGAATACTGATATTCAAATTTTCATAAATCAGTCAGTTTAAGTGATTGGAAATTAACTCTTAAAAGTCAGTGATTTAGTTGATTGGAAATTAACTCTATGACCACCATAAAATCTGTGCTTTCTCTTGTGGTGTATGCATTCTCCTTAATATCCGCTCGAATAAAACATCACATACAAAAGTACTACATAGAACAAACACATCAAAAGTAAACATAACATTTCAATAGTTGCCAAAAACAAAAGAGAGAAAAATGCAATTAATAAGCAGACGATATTTAGAAAAATACAGATATTTAGACTGGAAAATGAAATTATCTGAAATTAACCACACGCGCAGACGATATTTACAAAAGTAAAAATATTAAAACCTGAAAAGGAAAATATACGAGTTATTCCATCAATAAATGCCATAAGTTTGTTAATATCTCCATTATTTTATGAGTCATTAAACATCAAAATGAGGCTAAATAAACACCCTGTATAGAGAGTGTAAAAGATCATAAAAAAAATTTTCTTGAATTTATTTTTTAGAAAAAATAATATTTCATATTTGTTTCATTTCCTATAAACACGTGCCGAAAATTATATTTTTTCAGATTTAATTTCCAAAAAGATTTAATTTATTTTTAATTGGAGCTTTAATCAATGTGATGGCAACACTTTGAAAAAAGCTAATTTTTCCCATGAATGCGAAACATGCTTAATTTTAATTTTTGACGAAAAAAGTTATTTAAAAACATAGTTAAAATATTTATTTAAAAATTCATTAAAAATAGAAATTTAATTTTAAGATTAAAACATTAGTATAATTTAAAAGATAAATTTTTGACCTTTAACTTCATGTAAAAATCTTTTTTGTGCGGTAATATTTTCGGAAGTTATAGCAGAAACATGTCAAAATTTCGCTCAATTTTTAAATAAATAAAATTTTAATTAAAAATTCGAAATAATAACCCCCAGGTGCACATTCCCGGCCTTCAAGGTATACACGTGCCAAATTTGGTAGCTGTAGGTTGAATGGTCTGGCCTGTAGAGCGCCAACACACACACACATTGAGCTTTATTATAAGTATAGATGAATATTAATTTCCCTTCTTCTATTTAATATGATTTTAAGCATAAGATGAATTTTATTTCAGGAGTGGATTTGCCGTCATATTTATCAAGAATACAAAAGGTCAATTTTCACAACTCAAAAATCTATAAATATTTTTAATTATATGGCTGTGTGTGTATATAATGTAATTTCTAATCACCTAATAAACATAATTGTAATAATCATCAAAATTATCTAGTAATGTGATTTTTTATAAATTTTTTTAACAATAATTTTTTTAGAAATTTTGCTGTTACATGTACTACAGTTCTTTTTCAACGTGTGTTATAATTATCATTATATTTATAATTATTAGAATGAAAAATTTACATTTTAAAATTATATTTAGCAAGAAATGCATTTTTTAAGTAGATGAATTATTCAGATAATTATTATGATTATTCATTTATTTATTTTACTTACTAGATATAATTGAGTATTTCAAAAACAGCAATTTAACTTAACTGCCACAGTTTAAGAGCACTGCAGCAATAATTAGAATTAGAAAGTCCCATTGTTCATTCAGAACAATGCATTCATATTCTGAAAAGCCACAAATATAAGAAATAAATTTAAATGATATGTGTTTAATGAACAATATTAGCAGTTTGCCATTACAGTTGTGAAGTTAAAAAACTTATAAAATCACAAGAACAGAAATTATATAATCTCCAAATTAGATACCTAAGAAAAATTTTTAAACCATATTGGTCAAATAAAATTTCTCCCAAATCCAACGAAATAATAAAAAAAAGCACTGAACAAAAATTGGACACATACTTAAAATGCCAACAAATAATGACATAATTGCATTCATATGGACACAGGATAAAGGGGAAAAAAAAAAAAAGACCAAAGGACACATAGTTATAGAAGAGAGAACTTGCTTTGAATCAGAGATTTGCTTGGGAGAAAGCATTAAACCAGGTTAAATAGTATACAGCTGTTGTGGCTTCATACACCAACTTGATGTAACAAGAAATAATGTTGATGTATAGCAATTGTAATATTATAATAACTAGTGGGAAATGATATAGTTATAAATGAATAAGTAATTTTTTTAAAGTTTTGTAAATAGAATTCCATGATTTACAGAACCTAGGTTTTGCTCCAACTCTAATGAAATATCAATTCATTTAGCTTCATAAGTCAACTTTCCATTTAAGTGTATCACATTTATTTTGAAAATTTTAAATAGAGTCAATGCATTATCTAAAAGAATAATATCTATAAATACACAATGCCTAAAATTAACTATGCAAAACAAATACCTAATAAATTATGGAATATATCCTTACATTAATTACTTACTTTTTTGCATTTATATATATTAATGATCTCATAATTACAGTGGCAGTATTTATTCTTTTATTCAGTACTAATTGCTGTAGGTAGTAGCTAGTTAACTAAGTTTAAAAATGTTCATTAAAATATTAGCTTAACTAAACATGTCTCCCAATTTAATAAGTATATCTTAGATATTTTACTTATAGATAGAATTTAAAAATTAAATCAAAGATAATAAGTAGGGAAACATCAAACAAAGTGCAATTGAATTTCCTAGATATCACATTCATTAACATTATAATATATTAAGTAAATGCTAAGAAAGGATAGATGTTTTTCATTTGTAAGGTAATGTAGTCAAAAAAGGGTGGAAAAAATGCTTAATGTCAAACCTTGTTATTTACAAATATATTTATTTAGGAAATAAAACTTGGTTTATAAAAAAAAAACAACATATAGTTAGGACTGTGATATTATGGGAGCTCCCCCCCCCCCCACATATAAACATAACATATATTTTCAAACATACATAATTTTAAAGGTTAATCTGTTTAACATAAAGTTCAACAAAATGCTGTATGAAATATAACCTGATAGCTATCAGCCAGAATTCACTATAACAAAATGAAAGTTCAATATTTTTTATAGCATAATAATGCTATGCTGACAAATATAGAGAGAATTTTATCTACAATTATTTCAATAAATGAAAGTATTTGAAGGTAAGTGGAAAAAAGAAGAATTTGCAAAAGACATTTTATTTACTAACCCTAAATTTTAAAAATAATATATTTTGACTAAAATTGTTTGAAATTTAACTGACTTCACTACATGCTTATTTTAAAGAAACAGATGAAATATAATTCGAGGAACTGTTTTTGAGCAAGACTTTTTAAAGAATTAAGAAACTTCCCAAATCAAAAAATGTCTGAAACCCTCAACAAAGATCATATTATGCCATTTGCTAAGCAAAAAGACAGGATTAAAAAATAAAATTGATTAAATATAATATGATTGGACATATTTTATGACTGTTATGGAGCAATTATAAAATGTATCCTTTGTATTCTTACAAAGTAAACTCTCTCTAATCACTAAATTACATGAAGATATATTTTCCCATGATTAGAAAACGAGCTAATAATATATCAAACAGAAAATAAGTTATGGCATGCAAGTAAAGTGAAAATAAGTTAATAAGAACATTTTAAAACAGACAAATCATGTGCTGAAAGGGGAAAGGTTTCAAGTATTATCATGAAAGAATGGCTCACCAATTGGTGTAGGTACAATGTTGGAACAGAAAAACTCTACTGTATTTCAAAATAAGAATGTATGATGATAAACTGACATCTGTGCATGCTGAATATAATGATTTAAGATACAAATAAATGTACAAATATTGTGAGTAATATAGCATATTTATAAGATACAAATCAATATATATATATATTTGAACAAAATAACATATTTATAAGATATAAATCAATGTATACATATATTTGTGAACAAA